>JBCJKH010062064.1:0-14068 GCA_039877255.1 Loriculus beryllinus
CCGAAACTCAAAAACACAGTGCTTGCACCAGCTACTAAGAAGGAGAAAAATGACTGCTACTGCTGAACCCAGGACAGAAACAGAAAGGAAAAAGAGATTGTAGATAAATAGGTTAGATTACTTTGGATACGGATTATCTGGGAGTTAGTGTTTGCCATTAGTTAGATGTTAGAGATAAGATAGGTAGAGACTGAATTAAAGACAGAAGAGGAAGACAGATAGGGGCTATGTGGGAATCCAAGTTCAGTTAGGCTGAGTTTATGTACAATGTACAAGGTTAAAGCAGTGTACAGGAAAGCAAGAGACCAATTCAGATAAAAAGCCATGATGTTTGTTCTCAAACTATAGAAATTTGGTAACCAAAGGAACAATGCAAAAGGGTCATGTTTGAGGAGCCTTATCTGAGGATTGTATTAAAAATAACATCTCAGTATCAAGTTTATACAATAGCTATGTGAACATATTTGAACATGTTCTCTCCAGGACACGTTATACTTATGATTCTTGTCAACACATTAGCCACCAGTTGTCTTTAGAGGCAGAAGTGTCTATTGAATATAACCACTTCACAGACTTCAAGGTGCTGAGGAATTTCTTCAGGAACTATGTCTGCTCATGATGGAATCCATAATTTTCAATGAAATTTTTCCTGTCTTGAAGCTAATTCATTGATTAATTAATTGCAATTCTCTTGGCCCCAGGAGATGGATGCCATGTGTCCACCAAGTTGCTCTATCACTCTCCTCCTCACAAGGATAGGGCAGGGAGAAATAAAGAAGGAAAATCGCATGGGTTAAGATAAAGGTGCAGATGCCACATGCCATAGAATATCCCTTTGGTGAATTTGGGTCAGCTGTCCTCCTAAGATCTTGTCCACCCCTAGCCTACTGAAGCTCAAACACTGGTGTACTATCAACATCTTCCTAGCTACCAGTGCAAAGCACAGCATTATGAGGGCTGTTATGGGGAAAATTGACTCCATCTCAGCCAGTGTGCCAACAGATGTTACAAGAAGTAAGCAATACAAATAGCCAAAAAAACATGTTTCATTCACTAGTATATTTACAGTGATGTAATTTTGTGTTCAGTTTTGTACATCAGCTGCTAGTTTTATATTTTGCAGACAGCTGATGGAAAGACTTAATGCTGTAAGACAGGAGGAAATATGAAAGAAGTTTAAAGAAATGTTTTTCTTTCTGTTTCCTGCCCTCTCCCCTTCAGAGCCATGAAGATGGGGACATATGAGGTGGGATAGTGTGGTAAAATGCCTAAACTGAATTGTTTTCATGTGTGCTGCAAAACAAAACTTTTATTTTAGTCCCTGAACAGAGCCTGGTTGGCTGTAAAAGGTGCCTGATATCATAAGAAATGCCCTAGGATACTGGTTTCTCAAGAGAGATGTGTAAGACAATCCACTGAAGTATAGGAAGAAAATAGGATTTCTGGTATTAATAATAAAAGAAAATATTTTAAATACATATATAATATTTTAAATAGTGTTTATTTCATCTTTATCTCACTGTTTAAAATTTTTTTTTGTGAATGTTTTAATGTACATAGTCTATTAATAAAGTAGTACATGTATATATTTTTATCATAGTTTTTTTGGGGGTGCACACATACATTGGGAATTCACACTCAAAAATTTTGTATGGATAGGGGTGCACAATAAACAAATATTTGGAGAACATTGCTCTAGGATATCTGAGTTATCTGCAAAAGGAAAGGATGACAGATGTGATGGTGACATACAAGAGAATCATACCCAATGGAAAAGGTAGAAGTAAGCCAAAAAGGATGCTTAGGGGATTGTGTAGGCTTCTGGCATCATTTGAGACAACCAAGAGGGCTTAACGCAGAATAGCAAGTTTATCTTATTTGAGGTTAAATTTTAAAAGTGCAACTTGTTTGAACTTAGGGAAACTGATTGTCTGACAGCTGAACTGTAACCGTAATTTGACTTGTTTGAGGAACCAGTCAGATGCACTTTGGCCAATTAACAAAGGAAAGTTCAAGGCACCATATGTTTTATGGGTGAGTATGCAAACAAAATCTTCAGTAATGCATTATATAGTAAAAAACTGCATATTACCACAAATGAAAGACATCTCAATAACAACACCTGGTGAAAAAGATATAAAATGATGTAGCACTTTGGTGTTCGTTGATGGCCTACAAGACATTAAGAAACAGGCTTCAATTCTATATAACTATTTGTATGCTATGTAAAAGGCTGTGACTGCAAACCTATTGCTATTCTGTTTTTACATCACCTCAACCAAGGAGGGAGGGGGGAGAATCTTAGTTTATGTAAAATCTTTCTATATATCTACCTCTTTCTAAACTGTTCTCTGAACTGAGTGCATTTTGATATATTTCAGTCCACCTACTAGAATTAGGAAGTTAGTTCAGTATGCTAAAAGGAGGATTGTGACACAAAATCTAAAGGAATTAAACTCTGAGTTAAGAAAGAAAAGTTGCCAGATGTCAGCCTACACCTAGACACGACAGGGTGTCTCTTAACTACTTTAAAAATGTACTCAGTTGTGTCAATGTGTTGTACACCATATGGTAAGTATTATTTTAACAAAATTCTTTAACTTTTTTATTTCGGATCACAATTTTAATGTTATTTTAATGCATTTTTTTTTTTCTGGTGCATGAATAAGCCTGTTTTGTTTAATTTTTCTCTGAAATATTCATTATGTTTAGAGTCTACAGTTTATTTTATTTTCTAAAAATAAATATAGAGTTTGGTTCAAATACCACTAAAATCAGTGTTCCCACAATATCTTATAGAAGGTAACAGATACAATCTAGAAAAGTAACTTTGTATGGTTTTCACTGAAACTGGTTTACCGTGGGCTATGCTGTATTACAATTTCCCAAGATGCATCTCTGCTTTAAGACCAGGAGGTAGATGTATATTTTCATTTCAGATCTACTCAGACTTCCTTTAAAATGGAATTATTTTCTTCTTAAAATTCCTTTAAAGTATGTTTTGCATTCAGAGTGACCATTTACTTCTAAAAACTATCTGTAGAAAATTGGTAATGAAAAATGGCACTTGCTTACTAAATAGATCATGGTATTAGACTCATTACATTATTTATTTACTGAAATAATGAGACCATCTGGTCCACATCTCTCTTCAAGCAAGATTATTTCCATCCAAATATTTTTTCCAGTCCCAAGATACAAATCTTCCTTTAGCAAACATGCGTCACACATTGACAGAAAAAAGATTTTGAGATGTTCAATATCAATTTTGATAATTTTATTTCCTTACTACTAGTTAAATCTCTATCATTATTAAAATACCTTTAACAGGTATTTGCAATTGACCCATTTCCAAAATTTTTGTATAATTTCTCCATTCTCAATTTTTGTCCTCTGTCAGCCAACTAGTCATTTTTCGTTTTATCTTTATGCCCTATGTCTGTCAATCTACTAATTTGTTTAGATCAGAATGTATATTTTGCAATGTAATGTCTTCCTGAATAAAATGCAAAAGTTCACTTATTTTTCCCCTAATGTATAGCACAACACGCATGTGCATGCACACCAAAAATAGAACAAAAAATGCAAAGGTTCTCTATCAAATGGGATTTTTAAAGAAGCAGATCATGATTCCTGACAGGATTTTGTGGTCACAGTAAACAAATTTTCATTTTTCCAGAGTTAAAATATTGTGGCAAGAAGATTCATTGGGTCTAGTTATCAGGATAACAGTGAATAAGGAAACAATTATATTTTCTTCCCATGTGTGGCATTGCTGAAACTGAAACTCTAATATTCTATACAAGTCTGTTGCGACAGTATTCTTTTAAAATAGTATGACGTTGTTAAAAGGAAGAGAAAAAAATCACAAGCATGATTAAAAGAATGAGAAAAATCCATTAAAATTAGGGTTTTAAAGCTCTCAATATGTTGCTTCATCAAAAGATGATCACAGTGATCTGATGTCACCACAAAGAGAAAAAACGCTGACTTCCTTAATCAGCCAAAGGCATGATGAACATCAGCTGATGAACATTAATCTTAAATTTTTAATTTAGAGTTTAAGTTCATACTTTTAACTCAGTGTAAATCAAAGAAAAATACAGTGGGATAACTGGATTTTTGTATTTTTCAAAGTCTTCATATGAGGAATGCCACTGTTCTGGCACTGACAGACTCCATGCAGGAATAGCTGGATTGAAACCTGTTCTGTAGAGATGGATAGCCCAGGTGTTATGAACACCTACAACCTTTACTTGCTGGCCCATAGTATACGTAGCACCAGCACTTTCAAAGTACTATTGGCTCCACAGAGATGTAGTTAGTGTTTGCAATAGTTCTGAATTTAAGAACAAAAGAAATAAATCATTTAGTCTTTGCATTTGAATGCAAATGATAAGAAAGCTGACTCAGCAAGTTCATGAAAATATTTTTTTTTTTTGGTACAACTACACAGAAGTCCCTTTCATGCATCTTCTCTGTTATTGAAACCCAAATTAGCTAGAGACAACTCAGGTAGAACTTTCCATCACCTCTCTGACTGCAGTCTAGACACATCTTCTGCTTCAGTGGTGACAGCCATGGTAGAGGTCTGGATGCAGAATTCCCATATGCTACTAATTATGTCTGTGAAAGTGGTTGCAGCTTTTTTAATTGTAAGCTTGCTTGAAAATGAAGGGACTGTCAATTGCTTGTTTATTTTGAGAGCAAGAAAGCAAGATTACATGAATACTAACTGCAGGATAATAGGAAAAAGAAGGCTGTTTGGCTCACACAAGATGAAAAGCACTGGAGTCTGAAGTGTGTGGTGCTCAGACTCTGGAACAGGAATGTGGGCTGCACAGTTTCTGTAAGAAAGCTAACTCTTAGCTTAGCCATTATTTGAAATATTTCAATTTGTATAACAGGTCTTATTCAATTTGCTGTGTTATACAAGAGAGTCTAGTTAACTTTCAGCTTTGGGTTTGTTTGCTGTGAAATGTTGGGTTCATGAGACAGGAAAGAACTGAACTGACTTCAGATGAGTTGGGAAGAAAACAAGGAATTTTTGTTCTAGTCCTCTGTCTATCTCTTTGATCCACATCCCTGTATGAAGCATAGTCACTTATTCAGGCGTTACCTAACAGGTCATTTTCTCTAAACCAGGCTGTATTGCATGAGAGCACCATATATCTCTGCCACTCCTGCTGTAAAGTTTTCTAATCTTTTGCCTCCAGATGCACATCATCCCTGCTCTTTAGCTTGAAAAATACCCTGCACTAAATATACCTTCCAAAATGACAAACTATTTTTAATTTGTCCTACTGTCACCGTGGATTGCCCCTGGGAACACATGACACAATTGTTGCTGCCATCTGTAGGCTGCCCTGAGCGTCTCAGTGGTGCATTTCAAAGTATCCGGTGTAGGCTGAAGGGAATTAAAGTAAACCCTTTTCATCACTGTGTGAACTAAAATCCCTAGACAAAATAATTAATTAACTATGTGAAAATTAAAAGCATTTGTGATATACTCAAAATAAGGAAAAATAAACATCCTTCTAGACAGTAAGAATTCAGAAGGTGTTAAGATGAAAAAATCAACAGAGGTGGATATTGCTCTTCCTGCCCCCTGTCAACTTACTTAACAATTGGTAGCTAGCTGAATATTTGATGCTGATTTGTTTGCTTCTGCAACTATAAACCTGAAATACTCTATTTAATCTAAGGGATTTACAGCTGAGTATAGTTAACAACAAAATACTTAAGGGTAGAATAAACTGTGAAAAGAAAACAAACTCAGATGTGAGCTGTACATAATTCAGTCAAAATAGGCAACCACACAGTGCATGCTTAAAAAGTACATGTGTATTTTTTTCTTTTTAAACAGTAAAGAAAATAAATGGCTTTTATCAATAACATTTACTTTGCAAATCAATTTTCAATATGAAATTTGTACCTCCACAATCATAATTTTCTTTGGGTTTTTTGGTTTGTTTTTTTTTTTTTTTGGTGGTGAAATTGTCTACTGTCTAAGTGTACAAGCAATCTGTTTATATCTTCCTTTTCTTCATCTCTTTGGACGTTCAAGAGAATACTGAAAGACTAAGGAAAACAAGAATTCCTTTTTTATTAAAATACTCTAAAGCTCTAAATATTTCACTTTTGTGAAAAAACTGTTCTGAAATCTACTTTCTTCTATAAAATCCATATTAGCTGTCTAATAAAGTCTTCGTTAAAGGCTTTGTATTCAATTTGTCATGAAAGTGGGTGCTCAAAATTACAGCCATAAACTTTTAAGCAACCTGTTTCTCAAAAATGCAGAGCATCTAAACCCACTTATATTGACTCTATTTTGTATGTCTGTGCAATTATTTAGATTCCATGTCCCTATTGTTGGATTTTAAAAAGCATCTAAAAAATTGTATTGCATAATGTAATCATACATTATGCACTCTCATCCAGCTTATGCTGTAACACCTCTTTTGCATATATACTTTCGAAATTTGTATGACAAAAATATAAATATATAAATGGGAAAATAGGTATTCAGTCTGTTCAAGAAAAGATTTTAGTTTTTAGTCTTTGGAAATTAAATGAAGACTCCTTAAAAGTTTATAAGCCTCCACCTTTTTTGATTAGGAAATTATTGTCAAAATTCTGTGGTCTGCTAGATTACAGACAAGTATTTTAAGTATCAGATTAGCTACTACATCATATTTCTGATGAAAATTCATTATCTGAATTAATTTCAAACAAGGTGGGAGATGTAACTCAAATTGTTTCTTAGCATTTTATCTACAGTCCAATATGCATTATGCTACAATAGTTCCACTTGCTCCTAGTCATAAATACATTCTGCTTATTCTTTGTCAATAGTACTGTATTCTGCTTTATAAACCAACCTGAGTTTTTTAACAAGGCCATTGGCTTAGTTTGGTTTTGAATAGTTTGAAGTATTTAGGAAAATGTCTTCATGATTTTTGGAGAGCAAAAAAAAAATCCATTAACCTTCAAAATAATTGATGTGTCTCCCAGGTTACTGATTTATTAAGACACTCTGCACCTCTTCCAATCATTAGTGATATATTCTTACACACTAAGCACTCATTCCATTTTACTTAAATAATTTTATCTGGTTGGGTTGATTACTATTTACAAAAACTTGTTATATTAGGATCTGTTGCCTTTTTGCTTTTTATTTTTTTCCCCTTAAATCACATTCAAAGCAATAAATTGTGAATATAAATTTGTCTGCAAATATGGAACAAAACAGTTATGCAAGCATCTGCACTAAAGGTCTTCAGGGTAATATTGAGGATCTTGAGTCACAGTGAAAAACACCAGCTGAGAAACTCCATTTAGTCATAAATAGTTCTCCCAAAAATTCATATATCACACCTTTATCATCTTGCATAATGTAGTCATACTCTTAAAGGACCAAAATTTAGACTTTGGAAAGATATCACAAGTCAGTTTTTCAGATAACATTTCCTGGAAATTGGCAGCCATTAACAAACGGACACTTCTTTAACATACACACTGAAAGCAGTGACTTTCATAATGATCTAGGAGTATTAGACCATATGCAGCTTTCATTTTAACATGGTAGTAACCAAAATGAAATAGTTCTAAACTGTCTTCTCTATGAAATTGATAGTACCACTGAGTGACAAATACCAATTTCTTACTCTGAGCAAATAAAGTTCAAGCTTGCCCTAAGGTCTGGAACTGTCCAGCTCATCAGAAATGCCAGGATCTTACAGAGAAATTTAAAATTTGAATTTAAGTGCAATTTCCAAGGTGAGTTAGGACCTGAGTGGTGAGTTTGTACCGAGCGGAGCCTGATCTAGCAACAATTGGTCCTATAAATCTGTGTAATTCAAGGTTAGAGACCAGATTAGTTTAGGACCTGAAAGCAGTGTCACAGTGGCAGCTACTTGTTAGAGAAAGTCCAATGGCATGCATGCACCTGTCCTGCCTCTAGTGCAGGAATCAGCCCTGAATTGAACTCTGTAATGACAATAACTTTATTTTCCTAACCACCATAATTTTCTTAATCTCCTACCCCATGAATAGATGTTGAAGTTCATAGCAGGAAATTGGCTTACTGTATTGTAGCTGTCAGTGTCTGGGAATAATGTTTAGATTATGTTTCCCAACTGTTGGGACTTTCCCAGTACATAAAGAGGCATTCCACTTCAGTCTGTCATATTTGTCAATCTGACAAGGAAACAAGTTTGTCAGAATACCCTAAAATTACTTTGAAAACAGCCAAGATTTAAAAGAAACATCTTTAATCTATCAAATCAGGATGAAATGGTGGTTTGCAAACGAAGAGATGAAAACTCAATTATAGTTTATACTTACCAGTTTCTTTAATCCTTATCTTCTCCAGTGTTGAACTGCTTTTGGAAATTTCCTTGAGGTCATGTTTCTTGTTTGTTCAAGATATTGTCAGAAACCTACTCCTCTCTCTCAATTCAAGCCTGAATTATCTCTCTTTGAATTTACCTGTCCTTCATAAGGAATAGATCCTTCTTTATTCTGCCTGGAAACAAGAGCATCCCATGGTGGAATCATTTCCTACATCCATCTTCTTATTCTTCCTTAATTTATGAAATTGATGCATGAGTTTACTCTCTTGGCTTTGGACTCTCTGATGTCTTCTCTCTCCTCCCTCTCCTTGCTCCACTCTGCCTTAAGAACTCTTTAAATCATAACAAACATTCAGATAATGTAAAAACCCTCCTGGGATTGTATGAGTTTCCCACTTCTTTAAAACATATATATCAAAGAAAACCAGGACTTTCTATATGCAAACCATGATCACATAAGCATTCTGTGTTTAAACTCAAAATACTTACTGTATGACGATGATTGTATTTATTTATTTATTTGAATAGACATATGTGTTAGTAAGATTTGAGAAGATGGCTTAAACCCAAACATACAGCACATTGTCCACAATGTCCTTCAAGAATGAGCCACTATCTTGTTCTAAGACCACCAACTTCCAGTATTTCTAAAGTTGCACAAACCCTGTGCCAGCGTCTCTGATTTTGTGAGCTTGTCCATGAGCCTGTTCTTACCAGAAGCTAGGCCTCTGCTCCTGCTGTTGCCTGCATGCACTTCTTGTTGAATTTCAGTCTGCCTAGTCCACCTTCAGCTTTGAGCTTTTCAGTTCCCTCTTTTCTGCATAGTCCAACCCAAGCCACAGTTCTGTAGGTCTTTCTGTCTTGGCACTGTGGTTTTCATTAAACTGATATACCCACATAGTAAAATAAAGAACAAGCAGAAGTCACATATATGCCTTTTGCTACTAACATATGTGATGCAAAATTTTAAATTCATGCTTTTCTTGCTAGATTTATTAAGCTTATTTTACTGTGTTTGCAGAGTTAATTAATTTTAGCATCAAGCATTTCTTATTACAAAAGGTTCTCATCCTCCATAAGAAAAATCTGGCTCATAGTGTCTGTGGGAATTAAAAGTACCTAGTCTGTCCCAGACAACCTGAGGCTAGTGATAACACCTCTAGGAATGTTCACTGACTGAGCTTCATGCAGCTGTTTTTCTGTGATGAAAAGATCAATGCCCTTTGGATGTGAAGTGTAAGTTTGATATACAGTACATCTCTCTTGGACTCAAAGATCATTGAATTCATCAGTATCCAAAAAGACATATGAAGAGATTTTTGTATCTCTTCTGATGTATGTTCCTAATTTCTTTTTAAAGTTGCATTTTAAGCTCCTATGTGCTCTTTTCTGTCCCACCTTAAGTCCTGTACCAAAATTGACAGAAAAAATCTGTAACTAATTTAGAAAATACAGAGAAAATTTTGGAATCTCAGTCCAGGGTGTTCTGCAAAAGAATTTTTCCCACCTCCAAAAAAAAAAAAAAAGATCCAAAGAAAGATTACAAAAGTTTTTTTAAGCAGCCACACAACTCCAATGTCTTTGTGTATTTATTTTTCCTCTGCTGCCTCCTCTTCGCACGATTACTGTACAAGTCCCTAATACTCTACTGGCAGGCATCTGCTTCCAATTTCAAGAAGATAAACTCTTCAATCTCTCATGCCTGAAGGCAAAAATGAAAATCACTGAACAGTTTATCCAAGAACTACTTTTTGCTGAGACAGCTCTGCTTCTTTGTTTGAAGAAGGAACTCAGGAATTGGTATTGTAATCCATTAAATATAACAATGAACTTTGGTTTTCTTGTCAGAGGGGAGTAAAAAAATACAGGAGTTTTTTTGCTAATCACCATCTGTATTTATTTCATTTGCCAAAAATCTTTATCTGTGATCAAAAGCCAAGAGTAGTGTTATATTTTTAGTTCTAAAGCAAAGTTTTTATATATAGAATCATAGAATAAGATCATAAAATAATTAGGGTTGGAAAGGACCTTAAGTTCATCTAGTTCCAGCCCCCTTGCCATGGGCAGACAAGAGTGTATTAATAGTATCCCCTGAATTAGAAACCTACTCAAAGTATTTGCTAAGTTTGTGAATGCACATATTAAGTTCAAAATACATCTGAGGCAATTCTGACAAATAGATGCTCAATTAAAGGGGTGATACAGAACATTCTATAAGACCGATTCTCTACATGAACTCTCTTATAACCAGTTTCAGTCTTAATTTTTTTGATTGGGAAAGAATCTTTAACCTTTCCTGTCAGTTTGGGGCCCCTGCATATATCGGTTAAAGCCTTTAATTTATCTAACAGCATTCTACCTTCTACAAGAATGTTTTGTTGAAGCAGAAACCATCTATTTTGTTAGGGTAATCCATATGCTTGATACTGTAGCATTTACCTTGTAAGCCCCTCAAATGAAGTGATAGAGAAGAAAAAAAAGTTTTAGGCTGGAGAGCTTTCTATTCACCTATATGCTGAGAACAGGGAAAAACAATTCAGCTTCAAGGATCCAGAGACATTCAGAATTCAGCTGTGACAGTTCATGTTTCTAAACTTACACAAGAAATTTTCACTTAGGCACTTTGCCTGGCAGATTGAATGCACACATCCTCCAAGAACTGAGTCAGTCAGAGCATAGGTGAGTGAGAAAATTATAAATATAGGCATTAAGGATCGCCTTAAGGACTCAGCGACTGTCTTGAAGCAAGAATAAAATATTTGTTTTCTGTCTCAGTTTTGGTGCCATTTGGGCACAAACTAGCACATTGCTGCTTTCACCTAAATCTGAGGATCAGTCAGCTATTAACTCAAAACATGCTCTGCTGCTTGCTGTGAGGGCTCCTCGCTGTTTGTTGCTGGCAGGATTGTGAAGTGTTTATAAATGAACTGAGAAACTGCCATTCTCCTCAAGCTCTGCCAGCTCCAGGAGGTGAACACTGCACATCGTGGTTATCCCTTGGAGACCGAGAAACCATCTCTGAACAAAGACCAGAGATGAGGAAACTACATAATTGCAGGAAAATAAAGCAAGCTGAAAGTGTCCAAATGTTGTACTGGAGCAAGTTTATCAGCAAGATGGAGGGAAGATTACATATATTATCTGGTTTGTTTGCAAGTTAATACTAATACTCAACATATAAACTCGAAGTTTATTCATTTTCATATTTCTGGTATCAGTAAATAACCTGTTTTTTGAAGAGAGATTGACAATTGGTGAGAGAATTTTTCATACATAAGTTTCAGACATTACTATCGATTTATAATATAGGCATGGACCCTCTTTTGCATATGTGTGCCTGAGATACCCTGTGAGAAGTCCTCAGCAGAGATAGCTCCAGCTGGTACCTCAGGAACAACAGGAAAGTAACATGACAGTTGCCTGAGCCTCAGTATATCTGCATATGCTCCTATGGTAGCAGTTACCTCCATAGGGTCCCAAAATTCTTGTTGGTCTCTACAGATGATATAATAGAAATAATATGGTTTTAAAAAGTGTCATCTGAAGGAGTCAACGCTTCATCACAAATGTAGCACTGTGTTTTAGCTTGAAGAGGCTATTACTGCAAGTCACTCTTTTTTGTATGCTAGAAGTTTCTCTTAGAAAGAAATATGACTTGAAATGTAGTAGAGAAGGATGATGCTTCTTTCTGGGAAAGCAAAGTTGAGTGTCTCAGACTGAAAAATATTTCTTCACTTAAACATAAAGACAAACAGATCCTTAGTTATTACCTTAGCTAACAGAGTAAAAATCATAATGGAGACATGAAGAGCAATATGTGTGATTTTTTTCTGGTTCTTCAACTTAGACACTAGCAGCAATTTCATCATAGTTTTTTTGGTGAGCAATGTACTAGCAGCAGTTGTAATATTCTTTCTTCTTCCTATACCAGTTTGTTTTTCTGCTGCAATACTAATTAAAGTGCACGTTTCAGAACCTGCAGGTAAAACATAGATGACATCTATGCAGTTGAAGAAAAAAAGGGAGCTGAGGATGTAAGACCGGACAAATGTTTCTGCAACAGTGGGCAGAGCAGAGGTATGTATCCACATTTATTTCTTCATACATGGTAGCATCTTTCATTTGGATAACCATATGTATAAGTCGCATTTACATTAGGTATTTTGTGCAGTGCCCCTAGGGAATATAAAGAGTTTCTGAGAAGCATTTGGGTGTTCAATTCATTCCCTCACCGTAGAGATGGGGTGGATACCATGCCATAACTGCATGTGGATTAAGGTTTCATAGGCATCTCTCACTGAGGTGAGGAAGGGGGTGTTCATTGATATGCTAGTTTCACATCACTAAGACTTCTATTAGCTCCAAGTGGAAAAGTGTCAGGCCATATGACAGTCTGACAACCTTCATTTTGCACCAGCAAGAGATGTACTTTCTAATGTGACATTTTTAGGTGCCACCAGATGTCAGTATCAGTAGTTTCAAGTTTTCGCTTGGATTAATGAGAGTTATTTTCTTTGGAGAAGAGCTCTTGAGTAGAAAGGACACAGTACACATTAGAACCCCCATGAAGTCACCAGGAGAAACTGTTTGCCCTTTGCCTTTGAAATCTGACTATCAATTTTCCATATGCAATTGCTGCTTTCAGTTGCACTACTGCTAGCAAAAATAAATCTTGAATGATGCTGAAATTTAGCAGCAGATGCATTAAGCACCTGCCTCTTCCACAAGAACAGTGATAATTACGAACAATCAGCTGATCTATTTGCCTGAAGGCTTGAGATCTTTTTTTTTCCCTTGATGAAGAATGGAGTTTATTTCCTAGTTCTTCATTAGGTCTACCACTCCATGGTGAAGTTTGGCTCAGCCAGAGGGAGATTTATCATTTTGCATTGTTTTCCTAGCCAGTTTAGACCAGGAGGCTGTTTTTCAAAATGTTTGAGTGCCACAAGCTCCAGAGGCAGGCAGTAGGAATTGCAAAAAATTAACGATTCCTTGAATTCAGACCTTGCAGCTTCATGACAATCAATTTCAATGCTGTTTAGAATTTCCAGGGAAACAGGATGCATAGAAATGAGTAAAAAAAAAAAAAGTTCACAACAAAATTTTTGCCTGTAGATTAAGAATAATATCAGCAGTGTGATCCTCAATTTTCTCTATACCACTTTTACTGCATTTCTCATTAAAGTGGATACTTGGTTATTTTATATTTGTTTTTTTTTTTTTTTAATTTTTTTTTTTAAAGAAATTTAAAAACTCACAAGAATTCATTTTGAAAAGTAATAAATATACATATATATATTATGTGATCTATCCTGGGTGTTTTATGGGAACTGTCGATCCTTGTGATTGAATGGTTAATTGCTGCAGTTCTAGCAGTGATTGATAGATAAATGGGCATTCCATTACGCATGCAGGAATAAACCTTCTGCTCTCTGTTATTGGGATGAATATGAATTTTAGAAGTGGTATCAGACAGCAGTCCTTATACAATAGCAAAAGCTCACTGAAATCAGAGAGTTTTCCCACTGATTTTTTAACAGGATCAGACCAAAATCAGAATCCAAAGGAAGGAAATTTCAGGTACATATGCATATATATATTTAAAGTGAGCTCTTAATTAGCCCCTTTTATACGGCTTCGTGTGAAATACAAAGGAGACTTACTGGTCTCACGTCCAGTCTTACAGAGAGAGGTCATTACTATCCATGGTACTT
>JBCJKH010062066.1:0-17510 GCA_039877255.1 Loriculus beryllinus
TGGTTTGGGTTGGAAGGGACCTTTAAAACTCATAGAGTTCCAACCCCCTGCCACGGGCAGGGACACCTTCCACTAGAGCAGGTTGCCCCATCCAACCTGGCCTTGAACACAATGGTAGCTAAATGGCTGTTTAACAAAACTCTTGTGGCTTCCAGGGTTGGCTTTTTTTGTTTGGGAGGCTTTTATGTTTGGCTTTTGGGGTTTTTTGTTTGGTTTTCCCATTCAATCTTCAACAGTGCCAACTCCCCTTAGCTGCATGAGTTCAATACATGCTCATACTCCTTTCTGGTCTTCACAAATGCAAGCACACTACCTGCTGCCATACAAAAAAAACAGGCACATAAAACACATCATTCTGATTGCAGATGCAAAATGTTTTGAGTTTCTGAAATGAAAGCCATTGGAGAAGCATACTGTTATATTCAAACTGAAATATTACTTTAGAAATGGAGAACAAAAGCTGTGCTTAAAGGACAGTCAAAATAGTAACAAGCCATGGAGCACACACACCAGAACTTGTATTCATACTGACATTCTCCATGCCCTAACACAGGAAGACTGTAGAGTAAACATCCTTACCTTTTATTGCAATGCAGATCGTAAATAGGAGTTTTGAACTGTATGGACTTGACCATCTCTCCTGTCCGCAAAGAATAAAGGTCCACACAGCAGTAAGGTGGGCTTGTGCTGAAATGAAGAAACAAGATTTTCATGGAAAGAAGGATGCTTTGTAAAACTCTTTTTCAGTTATTTCAGCCTCCCTATATTATTTAGCACACTACATGAAAATCCAACAATCTGAGCAGCACGAAGGGCCAATAACAAGGCTTCCACACGAAGGTACGATTAAAACTGAACTGATACCAACAATGGTCAAGAACCTGTATTGTGCAAGTAATCATCAAGCACTTAGTTTCCTTTGTCACAAGTAAGACTTTGCAAGAGCAGAACTGATGAGCAAAATCCAAGCCAGTTGACAGGCATGAAGTTTTAGGCTACATTCTAGTTATTTAAAAAGTATTGCACAGAGTAACACTCTCCTAAGGGAGTACTTACTTCAACAGCTGAATCCTATGACTCGATTTGATAGAGCCACATTACACGGAATTTACATTACATCGCTGATGGACTTTTGTTTGAATTAATAGATCTTTTCAACTACTTTGTGTCACTTTTATCATTTCAATATAAATAAAAGTCTAAGGCCATTTCTTAATAAAAAGGCTTGCTTTCTTTTGAGAGGGAGAAAGTGCTGAGTGTTCTGATAGGGTTGAGGAAGGTAGTGGTGGAAACCATTTTACAAGCTGAGGAGAGGCTTTGATGTGGCAGTTCTTTTCCATAACACCTTTTTCCCCCTCCAAGAACGCATTAAAACGTTGGCTACTTCTAGGTCAGCGAATATGAAGGAGCACAAATTGCCAGCTGTACAAACATATACTGAGTATTGGTAAAAGAGGGTGTTTCCCCTTGCGCATATCTGTTTTATTTTACAGCGTTTAACACAATTCCTGACAGAACACTTCCTTGTCTTTTGGATCTGCTCAAGCCACTCGAGAAATTTTGGGAGAACTGGAGTACAAATGCCAAGTGTTTTATCCCAAATGCCTCAAGATGATGGTACATACAATAAGGATGCAGCAGAGAAACAATACACAATGTATGCACAGAAAGATAATAGTCAAAGAAATGACAGAAAAAGTTAAGTTTTGACATTCTGCCTACTGAAATTCTTCCCAAAAGACATTTTTCTAGGCACATACCTAGGCTAATAACTAGAGGGTGCTATTTATTACTTTTAAGCACTTCAAAGGCCCTTCAAAAACACTTTTACAACAGCAAGACTCAAGTCGAGTCACTTTGCATTAGAAACTCATTGCTGCTAGAAAACACAGAAAACCCCAGCAAAGCTTACATATAAACTTTTCTTGATTTAAGTACATGCATTGCCTACAGGAAATTATTACTTTGATAACAGGGGTACACAGATTCTTTTTTCAAAACAGAAATCACAGAAATAGATATAGCTAAAATTATATTAGCATAATTGATAGTGATGACTATTTCCATAGAAGCCTGTATCGAGCAGTTCCATTTTTGACTTGACATACAGCTAACTACACAACTTGTATGTACTTTCTAAAATGTATTGCGCCAACAAAATTATGGGTAATAATCCCATCACTCAAATAATTTTTGTCATACCCTCCTTTTGGCTGATCATGGTAATGCTTTTTAGTAACCACACTGGCTAACACACCCTGTAACTTGAGTTCAAGTGATATTAAGCAAGTAGCAGTATGGTACCAGGTCAGAAGTACTCCAAAATGCTACCCAGCTCTAATTCAAGTCCTCTCTCCAAATTTCTTTCAATTATCTTTCTTTTGATTCCATGGTGTCCTGCAATACAGGAGCAGAAAATAATATGTATGTTTGGGGTTTTCTGCAATAAATACAAAGACAAGCTCAAATATATTTGAGGATATTCCTAAAACCTCACCAGCAGAAACAGTACATTAGACATTTCCTGGCTATTGCCATTTGTCTGTACATTCGTAGTCCTTCCTTGTTCTGTAATGTCTGTGCTGGTGGCACATTCAGCATTATCACAAGTCTTTAGACAGCAGATGATGCATTCCTGGGAAAGTTCCATTTTTTGGCTAAGCACTTTATCTACCAACTATGGCACAAAAATCACAGAATCACAGATGGTTAGAGTTGGAAAGGACCTTAAGATCATCCTAGTTCCAACCCCCCTGCCATGGGCAGGGACACCACACACTAGCCCATGGCACCAAAGGCTCTGTCCTACCTACAAGCGCTTCCTCAGACTTTGGGAGTCTTTTCAAAGGTTGAAAGGTAGAAAAATAAACTTTCAATGACTACAAAAGATTTCTCTCTTTAACATTTCCTTCTGGTTATTTTAGTTTCTCACCCTGTTCAAACTAATGGCTGTTACAAACCTCATTTGCAACTGAGCACTCTCAGTTCATTAGACACAACATTCATTAAATTGGAATTTATAAATTCTAAGCCACAAACTGTGCACCTAAATGAGTAACAATACAATGCTGACCTCCACAATGGCACGTTCTTTTTTGATCAGGCTCTGTAACAACTCAAGAACATGGTTTCAACTTGCTGGAGGGGCAGAGGGAATAAGAATAAAGGATTTTCACTTCACTGTTCAACAGAGGCCCATACAGAAAGGATCCTCCAACACGGCAAAATTCATTTCTTTTCCAAAGATATTATTACTCAACCATTCTAAAAGTATGAGCCTTTTGAATGGGCTTTCTCTACCCTCCTTTGCATCTCCTCAGCTAGCAACAAGATCAATTCTTCTAGAACAGAATAAGATTTACAAACATAAGATCTAAGGATAAATTTCTCTGCCATAGCACTTAAATAACGATTAATAGTACCTTAATTAGCCTACACTACTCAAGAGCAGTAATAAGCACTATCTTTCCCTCCTCCATTTCAGTGATGTCAAAAGCTCAGGTGCAGTGGTTCCATGCACTCTCCCCACCCAGCCTCTGATATACAACGGATTCTACTTCGACCCATTTTAGCCTATTAAAGCAACTGAAAAGACAAAGGGTTATTACCCTTTGTCCCCTATCTCTCCTCCAGAGGGAATTCTCCCCCTCAGTTACTTCACTGGAAGGGCTCAGTGAAAGGTCTAAGTGTGGAGGTAAGACAGGAAGTAGAAGCACATGAACTGAGCAACGAAAGATGTGCAACAGGGCTAAGCTAGAACTGCCTTGCCACCACAGACCTGTAGCACACTGCAGCTTCTTCTGACACTATACAACCTCCACTGAACTACTCCTAACTCCTAATCCTCTTGAAACAGGAAGTCCATGGAGTTCCATGGCCCACACTGCAAAGGAAATGGAACACAATTACAACATTCCCTTTACATTCTTGAAGTTAAAAAACCAGACTGAGTCCTGGATATAACTTTTAATACTAGACAGCTCAACTCTTTTTCACTCATTAGGAAGAATTTAAACAACAAAACCACCAAGATCAAAAGCAGTGTTCCCCTTCTTCTGTAACATTCATACCACATACATTATTGTTCTCCTATGTTACCATATAGCAGGACGATTTACACTAAGCAAAATGCCCCATTTAAATATACCAAAATTGCTGTGTTCAGGAAGACAAAGCATCATTATTGATAAACATCCTGCAGCCCTTTGTAGGGTCTCTAGAAAAGTTGACTTACGCATAATGCTTTGCTCTTAACAATCTTCCTCACTGAATTATCAAACAAACATACAATCAAATGTTAAATATTAAAAATGGCATGGCCTATGTGAGTGAAAAATCATAATCCACTTATAATCAAACATGCATTTACGTTTCATCTACAAACCCAGCAGTACAGGAACTACAACAGAACACCACCAAAACCACCACTGATTGCAAGATGAAGCCCCACAAACTTGCAAAAGCCTCTCTTGACAATGGGAAGTTCTCAAAACCTTTGAATTGCATGAAATTTACATTATTAAATCTTACTCTATTTCAGGAATAGTCATGAATAATCATTTCATCAGATAATCAGAGACTATGTAAGTAAATGTGCCTAAAATACAGTATATGGAGACCTATCTTAGCCTATGCTGTCATCATTTGGAAGAAAACAAAGCAAAGAGACTTCTAGCTAAGAAGCTTTCCTTGTGATGATCTGAAGGACTAAAGGTTCACATACATCTTACTGATGAGAAGGACTCCGATTGTATTTCAGAGTACCAGTGACGATCATGTAAAGGGGAGAGATTAAGACAGGAATGTGAAAACACTGAGGTTTGTGGTCTGCTAATAACATTAAGTCTGTCACAAATAAAATTCTTTCAAATTACTCCCTCAGATTACTGCCTGTTTTTCTTTATGTAGCCTAGCTGTTAAACACAGAGATATCAACAACTTCCTTAAAGGTAATGAACACAAATTCACCAATCACTTCAAAATATGTGCATTGATAAATATCCAAACACACCCAGGTTCTTGTATCTTCTATTTGACTGTTGCAGTGCAGGGACAGAAGAAAAGTAACAGATGCCTTGTACAGCTGACACTTGCCTACATCTGTGCTTGTGCACCATGACATAACTATCACCTCTTCACAGATTTGCTCACTATGAGTCACAGAGTTTATAAAAGCTCGGTATAAAATGTTTGCATACAGAGACAAATATACTGTACAAAACACACACACTTCTTACATAGAAGAAAAGGAGAAGACTGATGGACCAACACGGGGCCAAAACTTTCTGTGCCTAGAAAGACTCTACTCAGTCTGCTCACAAGCGTTTTGTTTCCTCCCGGCTGCCTCTCCCCACTCTGGCACGTGATGAACAATATCCCACGCAAAGAGAGAACGGACATCAATCACGGAGCAGCCTCATGAGTCCAAAACGGAAGAAAAAACAAAGTTTGAGAAGCATAAAATAGAAATAGAGCTTTTGTTGAAAAAAGTGACCACCAGGGCCTGCACAAGGCTTTCTTTACATGAGGCATCTTCAAGTTAATTGTGGCATTTAAAACCCCATCATCCCAGGATGGAAAGTGTTTGGGCTTTTAAATACTCAAATACACTATTGAGTATTTTTACCATCTTCACAGAAGATAGAGACAGAAATCTTTAGAAAAAGAGATCACAGCAAGCATCTCCATCTACCTACTTTGGTTTTTGCTCTACATACATACATAAGCTTGATGAGATACACAATGATGTCACCCGAAAAGTAGGACAGAAGTCACGGCATCATAACACATTGTAGGTAACAATAAAATTGCTAAAGTGATACAACCTTCCTTAAGGAAGTGTACAGTTATACAGAATACTGACACAGTATCAGCTGTAGTCCTTTTTAATGGCTCTGCAAAGTTGTGTAGGAAAACGATCATCAAACTACCATTAACAAAAAATGAGTTAAAATGATAAAAAGAATGAAAATCTAGAAATAGATGAAACTGCATTAAATCATCTATGAAACCACATCAAGAGATTACACAAACTGATCTAACAAATACAGAAGAAACTCTCACTTCCCAAGAACACATCACAGGGATTCTAAACACTACCAGTATTACAAATAGCCTCTAAAGCTTCTCACAAAAAACTGTTCTAAGGATTAGTTAACCCCAGGAAATGTTGATTCAGTTGTGACACCCTGAGGTCCTTTAGCAAAGGCAAGGCAGCCGTCTGCAGACAATCGCTACGGCATTCTCTACCCACAGACTCTTTTTTGATAACTTGACTTCACGTGATGGAACAAGGGAAATAGCTTATTTCCAGCTGCCATATATACATTGAGCCTCATCTAAGGTGCCATGCTGCAGTATGCTGCATGTCCCTCTCGCCTGTTGAAACTGCATTACAATAAGCTCCATCTTTCTCTAATTACACAGAAGAACTGCATTACATCTGCCTTGTTCTGTACTTACAAGGCAGTTCCTTTCTGTACTTCCTCAAGACAAATATCGCACATATTAGTAGCAGGTTTTCTGAAGTAATGATCCCTTTCTTCCTCCTTTATAGTTTCCACATTAAGAAAAAAACCATTCTTCTTCCATCGTGTACTGACCTTCCTAATGCACAAAGCAACATAAAGAGTTTTCTATAATGAAAACACTCCCATTCATCAGCATATTTGATCTAACATATGACAGAAGTCTTTCATTTAACCACTGTTGCTTTGGAGATACTTCCAGGTGTTACCTGGCAAGTTATTTAAAGAACATTCAACAAATTCATATTCAAATTTACTGGAACTGGGCTGTGAAGTGATGTGATGTGCGTGATGTGCGTTACTGCATGGCATACAGGAGCAGCCTAATATCATCTCTACTGGCCTCCACAAAATGATGTCCGTTACCTTCTGAAGGTAGATACAAAACAAACAGGTAGGACAACAACTACAGAAAATGTCTTGCTAAATACAGCTGACTGTTTTATTAAAGACTAAAATGGCATTCATTACTGCAGCAGCTGGAGAACACTGCTTCCTAGCAGCTAGAAAATGCTTCTTCCAGACCTTGGAGGCCAAATCTTGCTGTCCTTGCACACAGGGGTACCAACTGATAGAAAAGCTGTGACAAATCCACAAACTGGCATTACATTCCCTGGGAAAGGCTAGTAACATTTAAAGCCAGAGAAGCATCAAGCCTTCTAGCACATGTTATGGAGATCATTAAACTTAACAGCTGTCCCTAAACCAGCTTCAGACAGAGGGCATGTACTCCCAGTTAAAAGCAATTTGACTTTGATCATACAGTCCTATAGTTCCCACTAGTTTAGATAAAAACAAATGATGAATTAAAGAAGAATCTGGCAATGGCTTTGTCACAGTTTGTGAGACAAATCCTTAAAGTTTTGTCTCACAAGAAAAACGGATCCATTTTAATTTCGGCGCATTCTGAAGTATAATTTAGTGCTCAAAATCAAAACCTTTCACTGTTTATAAAAACCTTAATCATTAATGTACGTCTGTTACAGCACTGCATGTTCCCAGGCTCCCTTTTCTATCTATGGCCACACTGGTATCACTTCATTATTCTAATGTATTCCTCTTGTGATGCTTTAATTCATTTCCATGCAATTTGCAATAACTGTTTTCTAAGCCCAGCAGACCCAACATAGAAAACAGCCTTATTTTTAATCACTTTCAGTGCCTTTAATAGATAAGAATATTCAAACTTATACTGAGATGATACTCAAGAAAGCCCTATTAGTACAATAATCTTTTACAAGGCCCAGCTTTAACAACCTGCGGGATTTAAAGAAAAAAAAAATCATAAAATTATTAGACATTTCTGTTGGATGCCTTAAATGGAACATAGCTTCAAAATCAGTCTTACAAAAGACAACTTGTTTCATTGTCAGGGCAGAAGGAACTGTTACATCACCCAGGCCTCCTGTCTAGTGCAGGCCATTGAGTTGCACCTAGATGTTTATCCTTAGATATAGCTCAAATGCTTTACAAGCAGTTTTGCCCTGGCAGCAAAGAGCATGCCACATACAGAAAACAGGAGAGAGAAAAGTGATAGCAAGTCCAAGGAACTGTCTGGACAAGGTATGTCCTGATGATCCACACAGCAAGCTACACTGGGATGCCTTTTAATAATTACTAATCTATAAAGCATTAGATCTACCAGTAAGTTCTGTTAAAGAAACAGCTCATTCCTTTTAAGAATGAGGAGGACTGTGCCAGTGACAAAAGTTTCTAAATAGCAGTGCAGTGGTTAAGGTTATCCAGTAACCTGTTCTAGCTGTGGTCACTCTCTTGATGCTTCATAAAAGGGGAAGCAAAGCAAAACAAAACCAGAGTACACAGTTCAGAGTTAATTAATTGTATATTGGAAAAATTCCTTCCTGAACCTTAGCAGTGGAAAGTTGAAGCATGTGATTTGATTATGATCTTTGTAGTAATATTATTAGCATGTTGAGACCACAAAGGCAATTCTGTTTTCCTCAAGGCCCCTGAAGAAGGTTTGCTCAGATTAACAGATTTCAACACTAGAAAGATCATCTTCTCTTTCCAGGCCATGCACAGTATGTCCCAGAAGCTCAAAGAAATTATTTTCTTCTAAGCAACCTAATCTTGTCTAAAAAGACTTCAAGCAACAATGAGTCCTCTATTTTTATGGTAAGCTGTTCCAGCATTTAGATCACTTTATTTTTATGAAATTACTTCTCATTGCAAGAGAGATTTAGTACATTTTCAGCTTCTATGCCTCTGTCAACAACACAAAAAAGCTCACTGCATCCTGTTATCTTTTGCATAAGTCTGTGACCATCCGAAGCAATCCAGGCACTAATCTGTGAGAGGGTGAAAAAGACTTTTAAACCTTAAGCTGTGAGGTTTGTTTTCCAGTCCTAGCACATATTTGCAGTTGTCCTCTGGGCTCTCTCTTTGGTATCGCAGTCACCTTCTTTATGAAGGATGAACACGAGAATGAGAATTTTAAGGAAGGAAATTCAAGGACTGCATTCTTTATTCCTTAAAACACCAGCACAGAAAAAGGTTCATTAAGACTTTCACCGTCCCCTAAAACCCCTGGCTCTCTGCATCCCAACTTTTCACAACCAAAGCTTGCAAGCTCAACTCTGCAAGTAATTTCCTTACTTTTGTTCATGGTACCGAACAGACTCATTCAAAATCAGGAAAAGCAAAGCAAGTTTTCTGAGAAAGCGACACTTCCCAAAAAAGTGTGTGCAGCAGTGAAATACAAAGCAGCAGAGACAGTTTAAGTGCACCACAAATTGCAAAGAGCATGGAAGCACTTATTTCTAAATAAGAAAAACCTGTACCGATCTTCGACACGTTACTAAATCTAATCCTTTAAGTACAAGAGAGGAAATTATTTATACAGCACTGAAATGTTTGTGTTAAATACCAAGAGATACAAATTTCACTCTTGCATCTTCCTCAAATATTCTGATCAAGTCTATCAAACTGGTAATAAACGTTCTCTCCTTACCTCACTGCCTACAGTCTTATGGGCACAGAACAAAACTGTTTTCAGAAAGTCATCAACCCTGCAGAAACCATTTTGTTACAGGTAAAAGACAAGTCTCGGCCTGAATACCAGCAAAAGACATACCAAAGGAAAACCACATTGTTTGCTCGTGTGGGGGAAGAAAAAAAGGATGAGACATGTGTGACCGTGCCAAAGACCACTAGACAAAACGTAGTATAGCCATCTGTGTGTACAATATGCAAGTGAACCACGGATTTTCTGAACAAAGGAAACAGATAAAAGGTGAATTAATATACATCAGTTCCTGTGCAACATTATATCAGGTAAGCAGAACAAAGAGCTGGGAACACAGGTACCACTCCTTTTAAAGCCTTTTGATAAGAATTCTTGAAAAGGATCAAACCAGTTGATCCTACATCTTACCAATGCTAATGTTTACAAACTGCATAAATCATCTCCCCTTCTACTTCTTTAATTTCAAGGACAGGAGTATTTTGTTATTTCATAAATAAGGTATTTCTTCACAGTGTAGCATCTGTTAGATGGATGTGGGATGGACTCAGGAAGAACTGGGTTCTGTCTCAGTGCGTAACTCAGCCCATGGTCTGTGAGAGAACCTGAAGCTTCATAGTGGTCTGCTGTGCTTGAACGTTGTAAACCACGACAGGAAAACTGTCACTACCTTATTTTTCTGTCTCTGCAGCAACATAAACTCTATCCTCCGATGAAAATCCCCTCCTGCAAGGAGAGGTACTGTATAAACCTTTCCTGCTTACAGGCAAATTTGTTATCGTAATTAGCCGCTCTGGTATAAATTATAGAAGACAAATGTGTTAAGCAACCATGTTAAGTCATATCTATTTAAGTCAAAGCTATTTCCATTTTTTCTTTAGCAAAAAATGATCCTTAAAGAAGCTGAAGTTCATTAAAAGGCAAAACTTGTAACTCAATAAATTACCTTGCCATATGATTACCAGCTTTGAACACTGTTCAAAGAATATTTAATGGTAACAGCACATTAAAATAAGCTTATTGTAAAGCAAGTAAATTCTCTGCCTTATTCCTCATGTCTATTCTCATATATATGTTACTATTCGTGTTTCTAAAATGTTCTATTCAGTCCTGTACACATTCCAAGGGTAATCACATGTATTTTTATAATCTGTTAACTTTTTATCCCTTTAATTAAAGAGATATGGTTAAATACCTGTCTTTAGTAACACATTTGTAACAGTGTACCTTTTGGAAGAGATTTAAGAACTGTTAATAACAAAGCCAATTTTATGCAGAGGAACTGCTACGCTGTTTTCTTCTACGCTCCCTGTATGGCCAGCTAAGTTAATGAATTAACCTAATACTTGAAATTCACTGATTTTCAGGAGAAAAAGCAAGTTGTTCTCTGTCCACACATATTTCAGTTTCTATTCTATTTCAGAACATTAGAAGTGTCTATTTCTTCCATCAGATCCTTTCTTATTATTATTAAAAAAAGAATGATCCTATTTTGTTGTTGGCTTCCAAGCTGCCTTCTTCCCCACTGCTTTATCCTTGTTTATCAGTTTGCCAGCTGATATTTGCTGTTGAGAGTGTTAGATACACAGACTCCTGTGAAGCTGTTCTAATTACCATCCCATGAATCAGTTGTCAAGTGCTGCTTGTAAGTGGCAAGGCCAGCAGTCCCCTCCAGGAGATCAAGTGCATGCACTTACCATAACAATAGAGCACAATGGACATACTACACACATAGCATTTAGCACGGTGGCATGAACATACAAGGCACTTCACAAAAACACACAAGAAGAAAAGTCCTTATTCAAAAAGGTTTATTATCCATAAAGCACTAGAGGAAGAACATGGGGGGGAGGGAGGGGGGTGAAGAGGAGAGTGTGTGGCATTAAAAATGCAGCAAGATGCTGGAACACTGTATTAAATACTGACCCATCACCAGACAGGGCAGCATGAACAGCAGACAATACAGAAGTCTCATACCTGTGAGAAACAGTTGCCAGCCCATTTTTAAAGTTCAAATCTGAGGATTTCATATACATTCAAACATGCACAGTACTAGAGGCCAAACCTGCAGTTAGGCTGAACTGTGCAGTTCCAGATTGGCTATTGCTTTTTAGAAGGTGTCAGAACCAACTCCTGGTCACAAAACACTACACAGAAAGTTTTCCCTTAGAAATGTTTCAGAATGTTCCATCTTCTTGGTAAATACAAAATAATCAAATATGAAAACAGGGAAAAAATTGTATTATCAGGAAATTACTCTGGAAATTAATATAGCTTTCTGTAAGAAAAAAACTCCACACTACTCGTCCAGCATAACAAATGCTATCTGCTTCTTTAGAGACATCAGAATACATACATTTATCACCAAAGAAATAAGCTTCTAAAATAAAATAGAAAGCATATATCAGACTGTAACCTGTTCTGAGTTTAATCTAAACATGCAATAGTTATACTGTTATATATATATTACATATAAAATATAGTGCAATAGTTATACTATTATATATATTATATATAAAATAGTTATACTATACATTATACTTACGCTACTAAGAGATAAATGTGGGAAAAGAGGGAGGTAGGAACAAAGGTTGAATATAAAATGGGTGTCCACATAAAAACTACCTAAAGTTGGGGTTTTGGTGGATGTTTCCCCCAGTCAAATGAAGGAAGTAACATTAAGAGCAGGCTGATGGCTGTAGGGAGATCTACACCACTCTATAAATACGTCTTGCACATTCATTAGAAAAACCAAGCTAGTATAAGGATTGATTGTTTCTAACATTTTTGCTTAAAATTGAAAGATCAAACGAATATAATTATGTTTAGGACATTTCTGCAGACAAATAGCATTAACTATCTCATAAAAAAATACTTTAATTGTATTTCAAGCATTTATATGTGATACAATAGTTATCTGAATGAAGTACCCATTACTCTGAACTTGGCATCGCAGCATTTTCAGGTTACCTATCTAACTCATGTAATTTTATGATGCAGATACATGGATTCCTACTATCCCTTCCTACAAGAACTCATATTTAACTATAGGTGAAGGCAAGCCATTTCCACTATCTGATTTGAACAGGATCATACACTAAACTTGTGATTAGCTGGGTACTGACAGGAATAGACTTCTCTGCTGCAGCCTCTAAAACAGAAGTTGCCCTCATTCCTAAAGTTTACCATAGGTCTGTCAGCAGAAAAGACGCAGCAAAATGCCTGTCACACAGGACACAGGAAAAGATCCCATTATTCATTATTAAGAGAACTGACAGTTCTGCATTAAATAAATGAAGATCAAAACATTCATTTCAATATAGTAAAAAAACCAGCCTACTAAAAGGCAATGCAGATCAACATCATCTCTCTAGTTCTGCACATTGCCCCACCTGGAACTTCGGGTGAACATTCAGGTGCTGCTACAACGAGGTTCCTCTCAATCACATACCACAGTTCATATGACAGACTAACCCTGGCTGAATAGAGAATGGAAAGTTGTTTCCACTCTTGAGGCTGAATGGGGGAAAAAGTCTGAAAATACAAGTTTGTTTGACAATCCTGGAATAGATATTTGAACTGATGGAGGTCACAGAGTTTTTCAATTCTGAGTACTTTTGACAATTACGATCCACTTTTGCTCAATTAAATCAGAAGCTCCTTTGCTTCCTATCTGTAGATGAGGGTCAGAAAGACTGTGTGGTACATCTACAAAAGGTAAATTTATGACTAGGTTTTATCCACATATTGGTGTTACCATAATACATACTACAAGATCACTACCATGAGTTGAAAGAGAAAAGTCAAAGGGGAAGGGGAATCCTTACAAATATTAAAATGCTTAGCAACCTCCAAATAACTCTTCAGTTTTGGCAGCAGATGGCTCTTCCCACATTCTGCATTACCAATGGTATCCAACATGTTTCTACTATTGTGTTTTCTGCCTATAACAGCATTACTCACTCTTGTCAGCAGAAGAGACTTTCTAGATTTATTTTGTTGGGGTTTATTCCAAAAATACATGAAGCTAAATAAAGCCACACAACAACCAACATCCCACCTTTATGTATTGCAGCATGCTGTATTACATTGCTCCATTGGATGGCTTGTGGCATGCATGTCACTGAAGTGTAAAATATAGCACAAGCTGGCTTTTCAGCTGTGGCATGCTTTTGCAGAGAGGCTGGAGTGTGACACACTTTCCACTTCACTGAGACATACCACATGTTACAAAACATAGCTGTCCCATCATATTTCCAGTTAGTTAATACAGGAAGATTAGCGGCATCTCGAGAGATTTGTTTATCTACAAAGCTTACTTGACCAGAGATATCACAGAGGAAAAGTACATCTGGAGCTCCACTTTTCAGATCAGAATCCTTGTCTCTGGTGTATTTTGGGCTAGATTTTGTTCTTGTGTGTAACCAACCAGTCCTTTCATACAAAAGTTACAAACCTGCACTGTCTTCGATCGTTTCTGTAAATCATGGAGAGCATGAGCAAAGATTAACTTGCCAGTAGAATGCAACTGCGTTTGTTAGACTTATATCAAAGATGAACATTTCTATGATCAGCTCATCAAGCTTACAACCTGGTAGATGTGTTTCTTCCAAAAATATAAAATAAAATTAATTTAAGAGTTGTCCTTCCTACTGAAGCAGAATTTTTCACTGAAATAAATGCATGCAATTTATGTTGCAACAAATGCTACACCGATCTTCAGGATCATACAGGAGGGACCAAAATCAAAACTGTAGGGAGTTTTTGTGTATCAAGAGGCCCAGCCACGTGTCACAGCTTAACAGAAAAACATCGGATATCTGGGAGCGTGATGCTGAGAGCAAATTGATGCTGAGAGCAAATTGATGCTGAAGTATCTCAGCTCCAGCTAGATTTCACCAAGCATCTGCAGAACTCAAAGAGAATCTTCAGCTAACCCTAGCCATTACAAACTGCTAAGAGACATAAAACTCCCTATCAATACCACAGGGTTTTTTTATTCTGAGGCATTTTTATTGACAGTACTGTCTGATCAACGGCATATCATGAGATGGCATAGTTAATTTAGACGGAAGTTGGTTACTACAGCATGTGTATACTAATTGCATATATTTAAGGCATTATTTGTTACATGTAACAAAGAATCCTACCAGAAATTAAAAACAATCTAGGAATCAACAGAACTCATGTTTCTGAAGTGTATTACAAAGCTTTTTGGAAAATACAGACCAAATCTTTTCTTGGCTGTTGTGTCGTGCTCCTCTGCAATCTGTTAATGTGAAAAGGACCAACTTGTGTGTGACTGAATACTCAAGATTTAAAAGATGTCTTTACCTGCAACTGTTAACATGGCCAAAGTATTATGAAGAACCAACTATTTTATCCTGTTGATTCTTGTAACAAAATTCTTCACATTTCAAGTTGGGCTTTTTTTCTTTCTTTTTTATGTTTTACCTTATGACTCATGGCTCTGACAGGCCTATTGGCATCTTCTCATCTCACATGTAAGTACCGCCAACAAAGCAAAGTTAAGCAAGCAGCTCCACACCCACCTGCCTCGCCATCCCAACTCCCATGCAAAACCACTTTTTGGATTCAACATTAAACACAAAACCTTGTACCAACCTGTTTTATCTCAAATAAGTTTGTTGCTGGTGTCATCAACAACATAAGCAGAAGCTAAGGGGATTGTGCAGCACTTCATCACCTCTGTATTAAGTAGCCTCTGCCTCAAACTGCATGACAGCAATCATTGTAAGACATCTTTCAGTTGCTTATGAGTCTACTAAACCTTAATTGTTTATATGCAAGTATATGGCTCAAATTACAATATCTGAGAAGCTTGGAAACAATCCTGTTTCCAAGAGAGAATTAGAGGGTTTTAGAGTGCATATGCCTGAAGTTGAGTGAGATAAGCTTAGATCTTATGGCTAAAGCACTTGAAAAGTGCTGTGAAAAACAAAGCCTCTATGAAGTTCTGGTCACATCAGGTAGGCCAAAATTTTCACAAATGCCTATTAATTGTATGTTCTTATTTCTTCCCTGATATACTTTATAACTTGACATTGCAGACCATGTTCTGCAGACGTGCAGAATCCTCACTGTAACTGAACTCACTGAAAGCTGGTCTGAACTTAGGGAATAGAACCTGAAAAGAATTACTCTGAAGGAGAAGCTCCATAAATAGCAAAACAAATAGCCTGCTCTTCTTGAAACCAGCTTGAAGGTTGAGCTCCTATATAAATTGCTTAACATCAAAAAAAAGATTTAGCTTATGTTATAGCCTTTCTCTCAGTGAAGCCACCGATACAGCCACTTCCTTTACTGGACCACTTATCATGAAGTTTGGTTATAGTTAAATGCTATTATTATCAGCTATAAGGCTACTTCCAGGAGGAATTACAATTGCTAAGGAAAGGCACACAGAAATACTGCATTCTTCCCAAAGAGTCACGTAACACAGCAGATGCTGAAACAGGAGATACTGTCGCTCAAACTGTGCAGGAAAAATGTATTAAAACATTTAGTGTTTCTTTATTAATGCTTCATCTGGACAATATGGTAATTATACTGAACAAATACTCTATTAATAATTTAAATCACAATTAATTGCAAAAACAAGTTAGTGAGCAACCACCCAAAAATGTGGTAACGGGTCTCCTCTGGTGATATTCTGAATGTATTACTAATTAGAATTCAAAGAAAGAAGGGATTAGGCAGGCTCTTTTTTTTAAGACCATACCTTCCATGTTTTCACCAAGGAACCTTCTAAAGCTCCATTTTGAAGCACTCAAAAATTCACGGCATTATGAATTTTAAGTTACTTGTAAATTTAAAATTTTAAACCTACCAAAATATATTCATTCTGCTTCAAAAAACAGATAAGAACTAAAGAAAAATAATAATAATAGATTCCACTTATTCTGTTTTTATTGCCTTTTTCCACACTTCAGAGATTTAAAAGAATCTAATCTAAACATGACTGCTTCAGCTCAGCAAACTCCCTTGATGTTTACTCTGTTTATTAAGTATTATTGAAGGAAAGAAAGAAAAGAAAAAGTACAAGAAGGATTTCACAGAGACTACTGTAAGAGAGAAAATGGCATTTAGTAACAGATGCAAAGTTCAAATACTGTCAAGTTGTAGTGGATTACTCAAGTGGCAGCAATTGTGTAACAATACAGATACAAGGGCTGTAAGTTAATGCAATTTGCAATTAGCTACTCAACCTAGGAGCATGAAGTGACAGCCATTGTTTAGGAAAAAAAACATTAAATAACATATTTGAATTGTTTGAGAACTCAATATCTCATGCTGTTCATATCCTGAGAAAAAGAAACAAGTTCAGTCATCCTGAAATTTCTGACTATTTTTGCAATGTACTTTAAATCCTTCTTTGCAGTATATAACATCGAAATAACCCTACAACATTTAAGGAAAGAAAATATAATCCTCAACTGTCCTCTGGGTCTTTGTCACATTGATTTATAACAGTTATTCCTAAGACAGACAAAAACACCCAGATGCAAACAATTACTCTATTTTTGTAGGCAACAAGTGAGGTGGGTGGTAACTGAGAAATCTCAAAAAATCCTGTCACAATATTCCGCTTTTTCTTAAGTAACCCTCATCACACAACAAACGCTTGCCACATCAGAGACTTTCCAGGGCCTGAAGGGCCACTTTGATTCCAGACCGCTGCAGGCATTAGTGGGGACGTAATTAGGGTAAAAAGTTCAACCACAGTTCCATGTCTAGAGTGCTGCCAGAAATAAATTTCCTCTCATTCACTGGTTTCTACTGTACCCTCCCTGAGAAACATATTGAAAACACATTTATCTTTGTAGAGTTTGTTCCTCTTCTAATTAACTTTATAGCGTTTACAGTATTTAATAATTTAAAGTGGAATTTAAAGTGGCCCTGGAACCAGCAGCTCTGCCTGTAATGGCGCTGTGCATTATCTTTTCCCTGTAGTGCTCCTTCTGACAAGTTAAGATCGG
>JBCJKH010062070.1:10279-27019 GCA_039877255.1 Loriculus beryllinus
AAGTCAGAGGGCTTGCTCTGATGTTTTACTTACTCTGAAGAATCCTGTGAATTTTTGTCTCCTGGAATGTGCTTTTAATGCACTTTTGACAGCTGATTTCAGGTTGGTAGGTTCTTTAGGGATGGTTATGAAATGCTGAGATACGCATTTTCTTCTTTTCCATCAGAAGTGTTTAAATCACAAAATGCTGATTTATGTGTGCTGGATTGCCAATGTGAGGTGTTACATACAGCTGAATAGAAAACGTCTCATTTTCAGCTTTGGTGGTGAAACAAGTACATGCATCACAGAAAGAATCATGTTATCATAGTATGCCAGTCTCCTACATTTCCTTTGTAAAATAATAATTCTGGCCCTCATTTTTACATGTTTTTTTTCTCTTTCCTAAACCAAAGAGTTAAAAATACCATTTGCAAATAACTAATGGCCATTCTAATTGCATGCTTTAAGATCAATATACAAGTACCATATGAGGGAGCCCTCAAACAATCCATGACCAGAGGATTAATAAAAACATAAATATGGAAAAAGCATCAGAGATTTGTTTTCAAATTGGAAAACTTTGCTGGATGACATGGCAGAACAGATTGACAAAAAGAACTATAGCAAATTACCAGAACAACATGCTAGTTCTAAGAGTCACTCAAAAGTATTAAAGCATTTCAGGGATTAAAAAAAAATAAAAAAAGTGTTCAAAATTATGCACAGTTTTGCTTGAAGCTGTCTTTACAGTGGCTAAAGGTGGAAAATGCCAGTTTTTAAAAAGAACTGCAAAGGAAATCCTGAGATCTACAGATAAGGCTGACAAGTTTGTTAAGGAAAATATATAGACTGTTTAAAAGAATGGATTAACTAACATAATGTGATACATCAAGAGCTGGAATACCTTTTGGAAAATGGCTCAAAATGTCTATTAGAGCACTCACGGATTCTCAGAGCAGTTGATCAAGTCCCCATTAAAGATTTGTAAAATGTCTGGGAATTAAGTTACAAGAAGAACAAAAAACATAGGGAACAAATGAACAATTCTTCAAAATGAGATGGTTGTTATGGATCTAGCTGTAGATATCCCATGCTGTTCAACATATCAATAAAAGGTTTGCAGAAAAGCATGCATATTGAAGTAAACACATTTATTAATACAAAATTATTCCCACAGTTGAGATATGCAAAAGAATCACGCAGCCCTCAGGAATTAGATTTTAGGATTCTGATAGGTAGGTCTGTATAACTAGCAGTGCTCAGTAGGAATGAATATGATGGTAAATCAAATATTAAGAATAATTAGGAATTGAATGGAGAACAAAGCAGCAAATATCCTTAGAGACATTGTACAAACCCATCAAATGACTGAGTGTAGTTAGGGAACTTCTTCCCAACTTCTATTGCAAAAGGTCTAGATAAGGTTCATAAAGGCATCTAAACAAAGCTATGGTGTGTTTTCTGCACAGACAATCAGTAAATACACTAAAAAATGGGAAGGAGGGAAAGGGAGAGAAGACTAAAACAGGTCTCTCTCTAAAATCTTAAGTGGCACTGAAAACAGGAAAAGAGCATAACTTGTACATATAACATAAATTAATTACCAACTACTAATAATAATTGACATATTAACTCTTAACTGTGTTTGAGTAAAGCATACATTCACTTCCTACACAGTGAAAATGATGTTTGTGTCTTCTTTATGAAAAGATCTTTTACCACTTATTACTTTGCCTATATGAAAGTACAAATACATTATATTCAGGCAGGAAAATTATCATGACACCAAATATGGAAAGATAGTGTCTTATACTGAAGAATTCAATTAACAATGGGTGTAAGAACCTCATTAAAAATGTCTTTTTATTTAAATGTTACACAAAGTAACCTTAAACTTTCAAAGATGCTGTCATAATGTTTCTTTTTCTTTTAATTACTTTTGCTTATTCTATGTTGATTTCTTGTATTGAATGCAAAACGTAATTACATTTTCTTTGTGTATATGCTAAGAATGTGTCGTATTCATACTTCTTAGATTTGTACATACTACATTCTTTCCTTACCCTTTTTTATCTATATTAACAATCAAGCATAGATCATAAAATTAAGAAAATTTCAGTCCTGAATACTTCATTTAATAAAGTCCTTTTTGAGTACTGGACTCAGGCAGAAACTTGGAGAAGAGTCAACCTGGGGTTTGAAATTGCTTTGAATTTCTAAAATTATAATTTTATGTCTTTGTAGTACAGCAGAGGAATATAAAGCAAGACCACTACCAATTTGAACATACACTATATGTAATATATTCTGCCATACTTCAGACAGGCTTGTGAAAGCTAAATTGAAACTGATATTTTTCTTCTTTTAGCAGAAGCATATCTGAGGTGAAATGTGTGGCTGACCTATAGTGAAACGAAGTATTTTCCAGAAAAAAACATGCTATGTTTGCCTTAAAGTGAATTCCTTGCTCTTCTGTTTCAAGTATCTTATGACAGCTATTTTGTAGTTCATGCTTTTATCTGTGATGCTATAAATAATCAACTTTAAAGACTGAAGTGATAAATATAAATCTTGTTAACATAGCTAGCCAAGTAATAATATTATTTTAGCTAATTGACTAGTTCATTTGTAAGAGAGCACTTTTCTTAACTTCTTAGAAAGCTCAAAATGTCTCAGTCTACATCTTACCATTTCTACAAGTAATCCATAGTCCTAGTATGTCATGCTTTGATAGGCCAAATGTATAACAGAAAATCTGATGGGCCAGCTTTAATTACTGAAAGAAAAAAAGATTGGTGCCTGATGTTTTTATTTAGATATTTTACTCTTTCATGATTTTCTTAGTTTCCTGCTGGAGCAGAAAAGTTCAGGAGTAACTGTGCCACGATGAATTTAGGGCTTTGTCAGATCATTTTCTTTCTAGAGAAGACTGAACCATTATCAGAGAGAAAACAGTGTGCCATGCGTGTCGAACACCCACAGAAAGCAACTAGCTACGGCACTAATTAACAACTTGCTAAGGTAATGCCATTTGCCATAGATAGCAATAAACCATATTAGCTCTTGAATTATTGCCCATAAGTGATTGTTAGCTCCTTCTCTGTCAGTTTCTCACATGCTACATTTCTATAATAGGAGTAGTGCATATTTCTAGCCTTTCAGTTTTTCAGCCTTTGTCATCATGAAGTACAAATGGTATAGGCACCAAACCCAGCCTTTGCCTTATTCATATATTCTCATTCCACATATTAAGAATATCAACACTTTTGTCAAAGGACTGTCCATTAAAAAAAAAAAAAAAAAAAGTGAAACAAAATCATAACAGAAAATTGATGAAGTTGATAACAATGTGAAAAACAAAACAAATAGAAATTCAGGAATTTTCATTTAAGTTCATGAGTTGATGGTCAGGAAACTGACCTTTGATAAAGTCTTGTTCAGCTCAGGCTCAAGGATATAAAAAACTTGGAGAATTTTACAGAAGTCTGCTTCCTGTACTCATGGCTGGTTTAATACAGGAAATATTTTTCAAGAATTCAATACACAGCTTTCTCATTCAGTCTAAATCAATGAAAAGAGAGCAGGTTAAGATACTCATCTTAGGACCTTAATAACAAAGAGCCTGGACATTTCTAAATAAGGCTGTCTAATGATTTACAACTCACAGAGCTAAAAACAGCATCAACATGAAAGTTAAGAATAATTTCAACAAAGAGATTCTGCTTATTATATAGCTCCTAACTGACAACAAGCACTGATAGATAAAGGGATTTCTAAAAACTTGCTCTCATTACACTTTCTGCATATATGATTTAATATACAGAAATACTATTCCTTGTTGTGAAAACTGGAAAAAGTCATTAAAAAGTCTGACTTTCAGTCAGATGTTACAAGACTTGGTACTTCACTACAACTAAAAAGGTCTGGTCTCTGAAGATGTGGGATATTTAGATAAATTACTTCAGACTTACCTGATGGTTTTGTGCTTAAGTTGTTACCATAATTTACTCTTCAGAAACATGACAGATAAACCAGGAGCTCAAGTGCCTAATGCTTGTAAGAGAACTTTTTCTTTTCTGGTATGACTTTGTGTCTGCAGCTACTGCTTGTGTGAGCTGTATGACTAACACCCCAGTTTGTGTTTCTTTCTTTGTTGTTTGAGACTTTATGATTGCTGGGGCTTGAAGTTACATGTTTGTAAATAGAGAACTTCCTATTTCAGGAAATCATATTGCAGTGTAACACTGATCCTTCTTACATGGGAAAGAAAGCAAAATGTAAGTTCAAAGTGAGAATCATTCCTGTCCAAACGTGGATAGTATGAATAATGAAGGATAATCTTTAACTAGCCAAATGTATGTCTGCACGAAGTAGTCTTTTGCCTTTGAGCTAATCCTTTGGACGCTTGTTAACAGGCAATGAAATGGAACAGGTTGCATGGAGCATGATTTGTTTTCTAGAGCAGACTTAAAACTCTGACAGTAGGTGTCTTAATCAAGCTTATTACAGGAAATTGCTTATTACACTTTAATACTCTAAGATAACTACAATTAAATTACTGTAATTGCTGGAGATTATGTCAAGTTTCTTGCCAAGAGCTATTGGACTTCAAATGATCTTAAATTTAGCAGCACTTCAGTTGTTTTAAGGGTTGAAAGGGTCATTCTGCCTGCTCAGTGTCATTCCCAAGTTTTTTCTGAGGCAGTTTTAGAACTTACTGTATTCAAAGTGCTGATTCTGCATCCTTAGCAATCATCAATTAGTTTTGTAGTGTGCAATAGTATCTATTCAGGTAGATGGAATAAGAAACACATTTCATTCCCTAGAAAAAATAGAATCTAATATCATTCAAAGTCAAGTCATAGAATCATAGACTATCTAAAATTGGAAAGGACCAATGAGGATCATCAAGTCCATCTCTATAGTCCATACAATTAGCTAAAACTAAACCATACAATTAAAAGCATTATCCAGACATTCCTTGAATTCTGACATTCTTGGTGACATGACCTCTTCCCTGGGGAGCTTGTTCAGTGACCGACCACCTTTTCAGTAAAGAACCATTTCCTAATGTCCAGCTTGAACATCCCTTGCTGAAGCTTTATTCTATTTCCTCATGTTCTATTACTGGTCACCAGAGATAGATCAGCAGTTCCTCTCTGCAACCATCCTTGAGAACGCTGTAGACTGTGATGAGGTCACCCTTCCATCTTCTCTTCTCCAAGCTGAACAAACCAGGTAACCTCAGCCACTCATCCTACCTCTTGCACTCAAGACCTTTCACCACCTTGGTCTCACCTCCTTTGGATACACTGTAACAGTCTTATGACCTTCTTATACTGAGGTGCTCAAAATTGCATACAGTGCTTAAGGTGGAGCTGCACCAGTGCAGTGTAGAGTGGGACAAGCACCTCCCTTCAGCAGCTAGCTGTGCTGTGTTTGATGCACCCCAGGACATGTTTTGCCCGCTTGCCTGCCAGGGCACACTATTGACTCATATTCAAGTAGTCATCAATCCAAAACTCCAGATCTCTTTTCTTGGGGCTGCTCTCCAGCCTTGCAACCCCTGATTAGTACACATAACCAAGATTACCCCATTCCAGGTGGAATATCTGGCATTTACTTTTGTTAAATTTCTTAAGGTTGGTGACTGCCCAGTTCTCTAGTCCACCCTAATCTTTCTGTAAGGCCTCTCTACCCCCAAGGGAGTCCACAGCACCTTCTAGTTTAGTATCATCAGCAAACTAAGTAAATGTACATTTTATTCCTGCATCTAGGTCATTTATAAAAAACACTTAAGAGCACTATCCCTAAAACTGAGCCCTGGATAATCCCCCTGGTGACTGGCCACCAGTGTGATGTAACCCCGTTTACTCCAACTTTCTGAGCCTGACCTGTCAGCCCATTGCTCACCCAGCATATTATGGACTTGTTTAGGTGTATGCTGGACATTTTCTCCAGAAGGATACTGGGAGAGACAGTATCAAAAGCTTTGTTAAAATGCAAACCCACCACATCTACTGGTTTCCCTTGGTCAACTAGATAAGTGGCTGTCATAAAAGGAAATTAAGTTGGTTAAGTGGGACTTTCCGCTCATGAAATCATGAAATTGGCTGTGACCAATGTACTGTTTCTCAGGTGTTTTTCCATAACTCATAGAATAACCTTCTCCATAATTTTACCAGGCACTGAAGTGAGACTGACAGGCCTGAAACTACCAGGGTCTTCCTTCTTAGCCTTCTTGAAAACTGGGACAACAGTTGCCAGCTTCCATCAACTGGGACCTCTCCAGATTCACAAGACCACTGGAAAATAATGAAGAGGTCCTGTGATGACATCAGCCAGCTCTTCCAGTACACTGGGATGGATCTCATCTGGCCCTATAGATTTATGCACATCCAGCTGGAACAGCAAGTCTTGAAAAAGTTCAGAGTTGGCTAGGAACTTATCATCCTCCCCAGCCAGTCTTCCAGCACAGGTCTGCAGGGGTCCCAAGGCACATCATTACTGTTAGAGCCAGAGGTGAAGAAAGCACTAATCATGAAAGCAGGGAGGTAATCAAGGGAACATACTAATTTATGTCCAGTTTACATATACAAGCTAAGAATTAAAAATCTACTGGTGGGAAAAGGAAGGGATGGGAATTACTTCTGATTATTAGCACTGGTCAGTGAAATACAAAACGCAAACAAATGTGAACAAATGCAGAGGCTCGTCTACCTTTTCTTATATAGAACTTCCATTCTCCTTTAGAAAATAGGATTTTGCTATGATAAAATCAAGATATAAAAAGGTACTTGAAGAATGGGATTGTGGGAAGTTTTGGAATATTCCCTTTTTAGAAATGTTCACTTAAACATCTGAAAAATCATAGCTCCCAAATATATTAAAATAATTTGGAATTTTAAGCCATAGTAATCCTAACTATTAATAATAACAATTCCCTAAGGGCCCTTCACATTTATTTGGAAATATATAGTGCTTGAATTCTCTTGCTTCATTAATTGCTTAACAATACAGACCAGAGATGAAATTGGTGGAAGGTGCTGAATGCAGTTTAGTGATTTTTTTAAATGCTGAATGAAGTTTAGATTCAAGCCAACTGACCTTGTGAAGATCACAGATCCTCATTTTTACTACACACATCAGTTGTTTAGCTGCTTTCTTTCCAAAAGCCTTGCCTATCAATCAGGTATCTACTCTGTGAATATCATGCTGCAAACTATAAAACATTACAGGTTTCTAAGTAGAGGAGAGGGTAAATCTGACCTTCTTTTGTTCTCCAGTTTCTTTTATCTCATGCCACTATGTCAGACTGATGTAACCCAACTGTGTTTTCTCCTTCTTGTTCCTTCTTAGTTACTTGTATCTGTCAAAATCCTGCCTGCGTCTGTGTGCTGCTTGTTGCTGGCACTGCAGAACTACATTGTGCTCATAAGTGGTTATAAAAATAATTAAAACTCTGAGGAAGGAGCTGAGCAGTCATAATAGTGTTTCCGTAACAAGACAGATATGTGCAAATAAATATATGATCCTGGTTTAATTAATTTGTATAGAGGAGAAAAAGGATTAAATAGTGTCAGCCAATCACTCTAGCAATAAACTGGAAGCTAAAAATTGTGTTTCTTACTAGCATAGCTTAATGCTTTCTGTCAGAGGCACATGGTGCTATTGTATACATATTTTTCTTAGATGATTCATTAGTAAAGTCAAATCTTTTGTTCTTGTAAAATTAGAGGTTTTTTTCTTCTCATAATGTCTTTGGCTCAGAAAAAATTGATTTTACCTTGTTTTAAAACCCCTTTCAATCATCTGCGTAAAAAGGAGACTTAGCATGAAATACATATCTTGGCAAGCATATGTTTAAAAGTTTTTTGGGAAAAAAATCTGTTGTTTTTTTTTTTTTTTTTTCTCTTTTCTCTTTTCCTTCTAAATTGATTTGTAGCTCTTATTTATTCAAGTGACACACAATCCTGTAGTCTTTATAAAGCAAAATGTCTAATGACTATACAAGACTTCAGCCTGAGCAAGGATTGTAGGTCTGGTACAAATATACAAGCTGTTTGACATTGTCTTATAATAATTAAATTAAAGTGTTGTCTTTTTTTAGAAACACAATCAATCTCTTTCAAAATGTAATTGGGTCCAGTTTTGGGGGAGGGGTTACAAGGTGAATGTGTTTTCACTTCTTGATTAATTGGTGTCATTACTGGTTAACTGCCCTGATTAATTATCTATTTAAATGCTTCATTATTATAGCTGGAATGTCTTGAATTTTTACATATTAGCCTAATATCTGTTTGACTTGCTTGCTTCACATTATTATAGTTTACATTTTTATGTTACTTTAAGCTGAGAAATTAGTGCAAAGTCAGCCTTGGAGGCTACCTTAAAAATTAATCTATATTTTAAAGCAAGACTGTTTGTGCATGATGGTACCTACAGTACTGATTCATCTCATCCCACTTGAGGCACTATATGGAAGCAACCTATCCATATCTGTACATTCTATGTGGTCACCTGGATTATATATCTAGAACTAGGAAGAATTAATATTGGATCTACCCCCTAATGAAGTATGATCCTTATTCTTTGAGATTTAGTGCCAGACTGAAATACATAATTTTTTTCATAGCATTTCAAAATGTTCATGATTCTTCCAAAGGTGTCACTTGTATCAAGGGGTATCTATTCATTACCACTGTATAGAGTTTGATCTTGGTTCTGACTTTTTAATGATTTACTCTTGGTTGTGGCCAAATGCTATGATATTTTTGATTCCTTACATTCCAAGAAAGCGCAAACTTGTAAAATGATTTTAGTGACCAGTATTGAATCTCTTTTGAAAAGTAATCACTGATACAAAGCAGCCTTACAGGGATTTAAATTCAAAAGGCACAGATTAAGGAGCTCAGAAATAATGGATGCTGGAAAAATGTAAGGGAATAAAATAATCTTCAAATTATTAATTATCAGATTATAAATTGTTTGGAAAATAGGCACTATGAAAAAGACCTCAAGTTTTTGAAAGACTAGGAATACAGATGGAATTTTGGTGGGCATAGACTTACAAATGTATGTGATAATCAGGGTCACTAGGGAAAGTGTGTTATAAAAACCCAGTGAAGGGTATTTGAACATGTGAGTTTGTACACAGTAAACAAAAAAAAAGGAGAGAATGAGGAAGACTGAAAATCTGAGGAGGCTCCTGTCTCTGAGAAAATACATGAACAAGATGATGAACTTTCTGGGTCTACTGTAAGCTTAAATTACGCAGTTAATAAAAGTGTATTGCAACTTACGTTGACTTCTAACTCATCATTACAGAAAGTGCTTATGATTATAATAATTATAATAATATTTAATAATATATTTAATATTTAATAATATTTAATAATAATAATTATTATAATCTTGTTTTGGCTGCTGTTTCTTGAAGAGTTATTATTTGCTTGTACTTCTGATCTTAACCTTATATTTGTCTTTAAAACCTACGCATATAGCTTTAAGATAGCCTGTCCCTCCTTCAGAGAATGAGTACTTGAAAACACCTTATTAAGGAGCCCAGACATAATCAGAGAATGAGAGTTACTGGATTGCATCAGGCTAGAGTGGACTACGATAAGGATTTTTTGTTATTTTTCACTTCAGTCCCCAGAACCTGGTGATAACACTGGAGAAGGGAAAGTACTAAAATAAACATTAAGATTACCTGCTCTATATGTCTGAGGAGTTGGAGATAACCCAGAATACCACTACCCTCCTAGGACTCCGCTGCAAGAGCACAGATACCTACCACCACAAAAATTAACAGCTGATGTTTAGTTCTTGCTAACATGGTCTTCTGCTTCAGTGCTGAAGGTGGGCAAAAAAGTTGACAAATACTACTGCAAGAGATACCTATTCAAGTAGAAATCCCCATATTTTAGACCACTTTAGAAGTTTGTTTACCTTAATAGAACTTCCTTCTTTTCCAGAAGTGCACTGGTGACAGCTGCCACTTTCTCATTCAAGTAGCTCACATAGGTGCAACATGGAATGAGATAGAAGAAAATTTAAATTGCTTATTAAAGGGCGTATGGGATAAAGTGGTTCTTCAGTAACAAGACTGGGAGTTATTCCAATAGAATCATAGAATCAAAATCATAGAATCATAGAATCATAGAATGGTTTGGGTTAGAAGGGACCATAAAGATCATCCAGTTCCAAGCCCCCTGCCAGAGGCAGGGACACCTTCCACTAGACCAGGTTGTTCACAGCCCCATCCAACCTGACCTTGAACACTGCCAGGGGTGGGGCATCAACAGCTTCTCTGGAGAACCTGTTTATATATCTCTATTTCTTGTAATGGAAATTACGCATATAATTTGCAATGAATTCATTGTGATACCCTTATATATAAATACTTAAACAGAGATGTATTAAAACTACTGAATTACCCCAGTAGTCTGTATAGGCAATAGGAAGATATAAAAAAATCTGGTTTATCCTAAACAGGGTCTTGGAGATGTGTCAGGAAAATGCAGTTCAAAAATGCATTTTGAATTTTCTGTGGGGAGCTAGCCCAGGAACAAACATCCTCTGAAAATCTACAAAGCTGAAAGGCTGTTGTTTGAGACTTCAACAAGAAGTCATGTAACCAGTAATGTACAAGGAAGCACATACTTTATAAAATACACTTGTTAATGCTTGAAGTTAAATATTATTATGGGGCAAAGAAAAAACAAGCAAGCAAGCAACACACCTGCAGTTATGATAACCATTCAAATTCTGAAATAAAAGCACCTCAGGATAAATATTTGAAGCACAAATAATGTTTCAAGCTATTGTTCAGAGATACAATGCATCAGACATTGTTTTAAGATTTAAAGAAAGTAAAATCTGAAAGTAATTTAGATGTGTAATTATTGCTAGATGCTAACAAGAGGGATATCATCTTTACTTTCAAAGTAATTTGTTTGATGTTATTTCTATTATTTGCTTGTAATGTGTCTCCTCTAAAATGACTACTCATCACTATAAGGCTATTTGTTGTACCCAAGGTCAATCTAAAAATAGATCTTGGCCAGAGTGTTTTCAATGTCTGAAAATCTCTCCTCCTTGTATAGGCCAAACAAATTTCTATGTTCATCTTTATACCAGCCAAGCCATTTTCAACTTTCTTATATGTGTGTTTCTTTAAGAATTCCTTCCTGCTGTTTTCTTCCTTCTCTCATGGTCTCCCTCAGGTCAGTGCCCTAAGTGCTTCAGGATCCTCCAATTTTCACTTATGTGATTTCATTTTTCTTGCAATTTTGGTGACTTGCATCTTATACACGCTGTGTAGCCTGGAAATCAGTTCCCATTTATTCCTACCTCAAATATGTTCCAGTTCTCACCAAGGAGTTGATGTTAAATGTGGAGACAAAGACAGAAAAGTTAATAGGAATAAATTTATAGAAATGAAAATTACCACTGCTAACGTAAAAATAACATTGAAAAAGTGCAATACATTAAAATTTATTTTCCCTAGAAAACTGAATTATATCTGACTATTCTGAAACAACTGACATTTGATACCAAAAGTAGTTTGAATATAATTTTTTAAAATCTGGAGTATTATCATACATCTGAAGAATAGTAAATTCTTAAAAAATGGGGAAAACTATCCAAGCTATCTTGTCCTCTATAAGATTTAGATTACATTGGGAATAAAAGAATAATCAAAGACCTGGAAAGTAAAAATTAAATAAGAAAAAACCCCCTACATTGATTTCCAAATATAAATAATGCCAGAATAACCAAATATTTTTCTTTTTTTATAACAGCTGACTCTCCAGAGCAAGCAAATAGAGCAAACTAGCTTCATCATTTGAATTTCAGCAACACATTTTTTTGGGTGCCACATGACATTTCAGATCTTATGGTGGAAAAAAATGGGAATTAATTTAAATATTATAAACTTGTTGAAGAGCTGAGAAAATGAGTGATTAGCAACTGGTCCCTCAGGAAAAATACAGAGCTGAAAGGATAACAGATGAGTTTCTTAGGATTACCCTTTGGAATAATCTTATTTTTTTCAGGAAGGATTTAAATACAAGATACAGGAAAAAGAAAAGAAATTGACTATTGGCTAAGTTGAAAGCACTCTTTTATAAACCAGTAGGAATATCACTTTCCTTGAGGGCTGGATCAGTGACAATGTCATAAAACCTAATGATGTTGAACATAGGACTACAAAAAAAAATGTTCTACTACAAACTAAGACTTAATCAGCTCAGAATGAAACAATCAGACAAAGATTTGTTATAATGATTAATCTGAGACATATGATCAATGTAATACATCTGATGAATCTTAAAGTTATTATATGCAATGTTTTTTATTAAAATCTTCAATACTGTGGTACAAGGTGCTATTACCTTGAGTCCTGTGTGCTCTTCTGGTCATTCATATTCAAAAAAGGGTAATTTAAGAAGGAACATCTGCAAAAATGGCTCTTAAGATAATCAGGAGAATGAAGGGCATGTTATATTCTAAGAGGAGAGTAAATGAATTTAATTTACTTAGCTTACCAAGATTAAGGTTAGAAGAGATATACATTACAAACACATCAGGGGAGTAAACACTGGGAAGAAAGAAAAATATTAAGCCAAAGGATGGTGTTGAATGAGAACAAACATTTGTCACTGGTCGTGAATAAATTTAGTCTGGAATTTTAGGATATGGTTTGTCAGTGATGTGTAAGCAAAATTCAAGCATATCCTTGCAATAGAAGCAGTAGCAACTGGAAATCTAATACATTGCCATGTGAAGCCTGACAAATTTTTGATAAACATAAAGCAACTGAACTCATCAGTCCATGAGATCATTAAAAATACTGTGATCATGGTAAATTTATAGAAAAATTACCCCTTTCTAAGAAATTATATATGCTATTTCCTTAGAAGTGTATCATAATAAATACTGATGTCAATCATACTACAATGATTTCATCCCAATTTATATACTTTAAGATAAAACCTTGGCAGAGTATAGTGTTGTATTTCGCACTAAATAATAACCATTTTAATCTTTTATAAAAGCTTTTTTGTTTTCTTATTCTAAGACAGTAAACCTTAATCTTTATTTTCCATTATTCCAGTATGTCTATAGTCCTTGCCTTGTCAGCATTTAAATTAACATGGACTATACTAAAATATTCTTAATACATACAGGAATTTCCGAGTGAAGGGTTAATTTTTAAATAAGTAATGTTATTGTCATGAGTCATGTAAATTGATTCCTAGATGGATTGACAAGGTTGTTCTTTAGAGTTTCAATTTAAACCCTATGCTTTTAGTACAAAACGAGGCTGGACAGGGCAAGGCCAGGCCGAATGGGGCTTTGAGCAACCTGGTCTAGTGAAAGGCGTCCCTGTTCATGGCAGGCAGTTGGAACTATATAATCTTTGAGGTCTCTTACAACCTAAATCATTCTATGATTAGTAAACTGTGAAAGAAAAATAAGAAAATGTACACTATGCTGTGGAAAAGTAATATGGTACTCACTATTCTGTAGTCTGACAAAATTGGAGAGGATAAATGAATGTGTTAAATAAGATTACTTAGAAGAAAAAAGTTATATTCACCTATTCAAAGCAAATGTGAACTAGTATTAAACCCATTCAAAGTAAAATAATTTTGGAAATAACTTGCTATAAATTTCCTTTTGTCAAAACAAAATTATTTATTTCTGGTGATGAAGAGGTTACTTTAAAGCATACCAAACTCAGTAGATCCCTACTGCTTGACATTTACGAGAGCCAGTTTATCCTGCTTAAATTTGACACTTAAGTGCCACCTATTAGAGGACCTCTATCTCGTCCTGTGTTATCCTTATTTGACAAAAAGATAACTAAGCTTGCTTAAAGTTAGAACTACCTTACTCATTTGACAACTAAATGGCAAAAAAATGAGTGGGAAAAACTCTGACTTTAGGTGTTGATTCAGCAGGATGCTTAAGTACATCCCTAAACGCTTTATAAAATAAAGCCCAGAAGCCTGAAGTTATTTTGAACCCTAAATACCCTTGAAATCCCTGGAAATTGCAGTCACATTCCTTTATGGAGTTCTGTCTTATGACAGCTCTTGCAAAGAAATAGAATACATTAACATAGGGCTGAAATACCTTAGAGGTTTTTTTGCTCCTGAATGAAGAGACCTATAAAATTCCTTATCACAGATGGGTTAAGAGATCTGGTGGATGAACATCTTCTACATAGAAAAATGAAGGCTGCAGGTGCACCAGCGCAGATTCTATGTATTGCTTGGTAGTATTTAGAGACCTGAAAAATATGAAGTTTTTGAAAATTCAATCCTTACAGCTGAAAGCACAGATTTTAAAACATTTTCATGCCATGTTTTTGCAGTCAATTAAATTTTTTTTCTTTTGTAGTCAAGATGCTTTGGAGACTACATCCTGATACACTTTTTAGAATATCATTTAAAATAGAAAGTGCAATGTTTTGTAAACCTACTCATAATTCTTTATCCAAGAGACAATGAATCTGTTACCCAATCACAATTTAACAAACTTATTTCATAATTTACTTGGTAATGACACCCAGAAAGCATAACAGAAGTTAGAATACCATTTATAAAACCAGCTTAGAGATGTGTGTTCATGGCATATATAGGAAAACTGACAGCTGGAAGCAGCTGATTTTTATTTGATACAATATAATTTTTAATTATATCTGAGAAGTCATTAGATTATTCTCTGGTTTCTAAGAATCAAGTGTTGAAAAGCATCAAAATTGTATATTAATATATGGAAAGCCTGAATGTACAATTCAGATATTCCATAAAACAACATCTTGAAAGCTAATCAAACAGTAGAATTTCTAAATATTAATGTAAGGTAACACTAGATGTATTACAGATAGGGTAGGGGGTACCCCTGCAGTACCTTAGTAAAGAAAATATCAACTAGCTGACCATTCAATATTTTTATCAGGCTTTTGTCCCAAAATAAGTATTTTTCCCATAGTACCTGAAAGGCAGCATTGTATCCACATTTAGCCGAGTAAGAAAAAAGCAGTTTTACAGTACAAAGTGGCAAGGTGAAACACGTGCCACAGCTTCATATAATGCCTGTGAACAGTGGACATATTTTTAATGGGAGCAGTTATACTCAGATTTTCCTTAAAGAGAAAAAGTTATTCTCTTTACATATTTCCCTCTTGTTCTTCCCACTGGGGTGTTTCAGTAGCTGCATAGGCACAAAATGAGGTAGAAAAAGTGATGCTTTCTATTTATATTATTCAGTCTTGGGAGTCCAATGTATTGACTGTTCTACCACTGAAAATACATTACTCAAGGGACTGACATTTAGGCTGATACTTGGTTTTGTTTTGTTTTGTTTGGTTTGTTGTTTGGTTTTTTTTGTTGTTGGGTTTTGTTTTTGTTTTTGTTTTTTTTTCTGTGGCAACATGCAGAAAAAGCTAGATAGGACTGAATTTTCAGTTTACTTCCTAATGTACATGCTGCACCATCTTAGGCTGTGGGCAGATTACTGCTGACTGTTTTGTTAACATTATTAAACTACATCTTCTGATTACTGCTGCTCCTGAAAGCAGTCACCAAATGTGGGTTTCTTATAAAAATTAATTTATTTAAATTAACTTGGTAGTGTTGTGATAATACCTTAGAATTACTCTTAACTACAAATACAACACCAGTTCTATTGATAATATTCTAAAAATCACTTTTGACCAAGAATTACTGACAAATACATGGAGGCTCCAGACCAAATTTGAGATATGAACCATACATCCTTGGATGACTTGCATCTGTGCAACTTGCTTCTTAATACAGGGAAGTGCCCCCATGGTTTTAGCTGCTCACCAGGGAAAGCATTTATTTCAGTATTGCCTGCAAGATGGACCCAAGTAATGAAATATAAAGTGATTCTTATTCTCACAGAAAGATAATGAAACCTAAAAACCCTGTGTTGCTCTGAAAGCTTTAAAGAGGTTCTCTTTTTATTTTTGTTGAAATAGAGGTGAACTATGGTGATATCCATGATAGATGCAGTTTGGAGGACCATCTTCTTAAGGCTATTTTGTGAAATGATATAATCTTTTGGACAGAATATAAAGAATGTTAGTTCTCAATTTATAAAGAGAAGAAATAGTTTTGCATAGAAAAGCATTGCACATAATACGTAAAAAAGTTGAAATAGCTAAAAACTATCTTTTTTTTCTCTAAAATAAAGTGATTTTGTGCTACCAAGCAGTAAAGCTGAAAACCTGTATTTCTATTTAGTACCAAGATAGATATTGCTCTGCAAAATAGCAGTGAAGTGGAAAAACATGAGATTGTTGCTGTCAGATCAGACATATCTATTTTTACAGATAGGGATAGAATTAATCTGTCCTAATTTAGGTATCCAAAAATACCAAAAATATCAAAATCTAAGTCCTTGAAAATACCTTTGTTTGTTCAGTAGAAAGATACAGCCACTTCCAGAATAAATTTCATTGTGTCAGATGAAAATTCTTCTGAGCTGACTGTAAAAGGCGGCATTATTAACTTGTTCAGACTTAGATATCTAATTATTAGATATCTAATAGTTGGCAAATTCCTAGCAGATAAAAATATAATTCTTCCATTAAAAAAAAGCACACAAACTTTAAATAAGGAAGAAAATAATAGTGTATTGTCAGTGCGATTTCTTATGTTTCTTTTCCTTAATAAAGACCTTGTCTTAACAGTCTTGTAACAATGATCCTTGGAT
>JBCJKH010062073.1:0-14086 GCA_039877255.1 Loriculus beryllinus
AGGGATGGAGCACTCACAACTTCCTTGGGCAACCCATTCCAGTGCCTCACCACCCATACAGTAAAGAATTTCTTCCTTATATCCAATCTAAACCTCTCCTGTTTAAGTTTGAACCCGTTACCCCTTGTTCTTGATGTATTTTCACTATAAAAAGTTATTTCAATGTCTTCAGCTCTTATTGTTCTTTACTAAGCTTGGCTTAGTTCTGCTTTCTCTTTACTCAGTGAGTAAGGAGACAACACCTGGAGGATATTCAACATTTGGCAAAAAGACTGAAACTGGCAAAAGAATTTATAAACTCTAAAACATAAATATCCATTTCCACATTAAAACACTGCCCCAAAATAAAAATCAGCAACTCCTCCAAGGACAATGGAACTTAGACTAAGACAGTGCCCTGCAGGACATGAAAACCCCAAACATAGCAGCCCTAAGAACACAATTGGAAAACTATTAATCTGATTTCATTGCCATTGATTTTTCATTGTCCAAATGAAAACACAAAAAGAACAAAATAAACCATATGAAACATCACTGACTTATTTAATTTTTAATAACCTAAGGTACTTCAACATTCTCATTTATATTTTCCTTCAACGCACAAATGCTGCATCTTGTCACTGAAGCTCACACAGGGGGTCAGTCTGGAGTGCTTTGGGCCAAACTATTGTACTAAGACCCCTGTAATTTCTGAAATACATATGCAGAGAAATAACATCACTGAATATCTGAGCCAAATTCATTGTTCAATTAATACTTTACAAGAGTTGGCATAATAAATGCCCACAGCTGGAGGGCTCCTCCATAAGCAAGGCATTATTTCAACACAATTATTGTCTTCTCCCAGCAATGATTTAGCTGGCGATGCTCTGTTTCAACGTGTGCCCTGTACGCGTAGGGATCTCTGCCAATGGGCCTTATCTGGGCTGAAACTGTGCCACCACACAGCTGCATCAGACAGTGGCCACTTTGAGAAATAAACAATGATACTGAGATATACTCACCCTATCTCCTCCCTGCTCTCAAGCCCAGTGCCAGCACCATGTGTCAGGACATACAAGGACACTGCTACACTGTCCGGCATGGACTGATGAGATGGTTACCTCTCTGCAGAGCAGTATCAGCCACAGAAGACCTACACATTGCTTTTCAACTGACTTGGGCTGCCACGGACACCAAATTATCTTCCCAACCATGCAGAGCAAAACCATCAGTGCAGTTCCACTCATCTGAACAATAATGGATGTGGTGCTCCTTGGAGAGTTTATTGGTGGAAGACCTTTGCAATCGGCCACAATGCCTCTCAGATAAAACAACATGTTGAGTGTCCTTTAGAAAGTCTTTAAAAATGCTTCCCTTTCATTAGTGTCGTTCATATCAGCAATCAAGACAACCTACATGGTATTCTCCCAGGAAACTTGTCAAAGCTGAGATGGTTTATTTTAGATGAGCAAAACAAAATATTAAAATGTTGCATGAAACCAGTGCCCCAAAATTATCAGTTCTGAAATGTCTGCTAACACAGGCCAGTGACTCAAAGAGCACCATGGCAGACTCTGCTACACACAGAGAGTTCTGCAGCTTAAAGGCAGTCTAAATGAAAAGTAATGACATTCTCATGTACACTGGTCAGCTGACAGTGCGATGGACAGACAGCAAGTCTGATTCTAGTGCAGTTATTACTGATCACCTTAAGTAGATGCTGGTATTTCTAGAGAACGGATACCACAACAGAAAAAGAAGTCATCCAACGAGCATTTAAAAGAAACAAACACAAATCCTACCAGAGAGGATAATATTGCCAGGGTACTACTCTAAATGCTTGTTCGGATCAGAAGTGGTGCCAGCCTTAGAATGGAGCCCACGGAGAGGACTTGCAAACACTGCTAATGACTGAAATTCAGTTGGCATGGGACAACACTTGGGTATCACTGTGTAACAGAGAGTCCTCTGGTGCAGACACATCAGTTACTTCAATGCCTTCTCCAGCCTCTTATTTATTACTGGTGCATGGTAAACTGTTCACACCCTGAACAGTTGTGCACTCGTTTCACACACTGTTAAAAGGATGCCACGATTAATTTAAAGGTACCTACATTTCAGCACACTGTGAAGTAGCCCAACATATCACTGAATTAGAAGAGGACTCTGTGATATTTGAACTGATAATATAACAAGAGGATCTTATCACTTAAAATGAAAAAAATTCATTGTGTAACAAAAATCCAGCCAAAGCAAGGAGAGAATATCCAAGCTCAGAGAATTATGCCTATTTTCCCTTCATCCACTGAAGAATAACGACTCATGATTTTTGAATTCTTACGGTTCTCAATCTTCAATTTTATTGCATTAAAAATAAAAAATTAAATTTAAAGGCTACTGCCCTAAAATACAAAAACCTTCCAAGAAAATTAGTTGCTTGTGCTGTTGTTTAGCTCACTATAACAAAAGGAGCAGGAGTAAGCAATTTTCTTTCTCTGTGAAGTTTGTTTATTCTGTATTTTTACTGTTTGTGTACTGCCTATTTCATTGTTTCTCCTGTGCATAGAGAGAATTAACAGACATCTTTCTGCTCGTTGCATGTTTCTTCTCCATAGCAAGAGAAAAACGTGCTTTTCCCAGTGCAAAATTCAGACTCTAAAAAGCAGAGGGAACATCTAATTCAGGAGCTCAATAATCATACTTAAATGAAACAGTTTATTTGGAGATCTTCTGTGTTCTCTGAGTTCCTAAGGTGCATTCAGGAGATATTTTCCATTTTCTCAAATACAAGGACTAGACACTTCACCAATAAACACACATGATCAAAAAAAAAAAACAAACCGACAGACAATATTGTCAGAAAAGACCACGATTCTAGTTTCATAAAAAGTACAGCCAGCCAGGTAATAAAACCATGGAATTCTGTAAGGCTAACATTAGGTGCTGGCAGTTTTTGGACAGTGACCTGGTTACTGCCATCAAGAAGGAGGAGATGCACTGGAAGCCCTCTACTACTAGTCAGACAATAAGATAAACCTCAGGAAGACAATCTAATTGACTAGATGGTGGAGGCTGGGGATTTTAGCCTTCTGGAGCCTTCACATCACAAACCAGTTAAAGCTATGAAAAGGAAGAGGTGAGGCATGGGAAGTAAGCGAAAGAACCAAAAATGGCTTTATCCAGGTCCATCAAGTGTCTCTAGAATATTTCAGCAACAGTACAGCAGCCTTTAACTTAGAAAAGTTTTGGTTCAGTTACAGCCAGAAATATTCTCACTGGTTTTAGAGCCAATACTTAAACCAGGAAGCCATCTCCTGCCTTCCCTGTGACCCAGCTTAGGATCTGATCCATTTTGTGAATCTTCCAGTGAACCCAAGTACAAAATGTGCATGTGTGGGTCTCACACAGGTTCACCAGCACACCATGGATACCACTGAAACATCTCGATAAACTAGATCTCAAATTTAAGGTTTCAGCCACTGCCAAGCATCCATCATTACACTTTCTTCATCCCATCCATCTGCTATGCAGAGCTGAACTATCACTTTGCCATTTGCTTCTCTTTTCTACCAATATTTTGGAAGTGACAAATGTAATTCTAAAGGACAAAGCAAGATGACCTTTGAAATACAAACATTTAAGATGACTGGGAGATATTAACTAAAGAAAAGAAAACAAATCAAGTGATACGACAGCCACTTTTTGAAACACCTCAATTTCATATGCTGTTCTTCATATTCACCTATCTCCTCAGGAATAGTGTGAACACTGGAAAAGAGGGTTTTCTTTAAGACAATTTGTTGGCATAAGTAAGATATTTTCCTTTCTTGCCTATTATTCCATTTCTTCATGGCTGTTTGCATCAGCCCATGCCACTAGATTAAAGAATAAGTAGTAAGTGGTTGTCTGTGGCCAGAAGCAGAGAAACTGCAGTGGAGGTGCTGGAACAGCTCCCACAGGCAGAGGCTAGCTAAAAGCTCAGCTTCCACCTCTGTAGGATCCATCAAAGCCTGCACAACAATCAGCCCTTCAAGCTCTAATGTTCTATTTTTTAAAATCCAAGCCAGAATCAAAAAGAATATCCTCCCTCAGGTGATGCCCCTACAGTACTGCACATTCAAAGACCCTTCCCATAATATTGCCAGCTGACAAAGCCACACGGATTTTTTTTACACTACAAAACTCAAAACAACACTGCAAAACAAGTCACTACAGACCCCTAACCATGAAGAAAATAAATCCTGACTTCCAAATCAGCTATACATTCACAGAACACCTGCTTACCTGTACACTCTTCAAGTGTGTCTCCTGTTTCAGGTGACTGTGTGACCTCTGTTGGTCCCGTAGCCATGATGTAGTCACTGAAATAGAGATGAAAGCATCAGTTATATTTTTGCCTACCTTCCTAGCAGAATATGGTCCCATCTGGCATGAAAAAAGAACATGGTGGGATTTTTTCTGAAAGTTCAAACCCCAATGCTGATCATAGACACGGCTCACACACTTTTTTGCACTTCGGCCACAGAACTTTTACTCATTTTTCAGTAACACTTACACCTCCAGCCAAAACTAACAAACCAATTTAACTTCTTAGCAGTACCTCTGTCTTTTTAGGAAACCAGGATCAAAGTTTGTATTAATGAAAGATGTCATTAAACTTGCTCAGCAAAGACTGTGATGCTTCCCAGTCTCAGAATAGCGAGCCTTTATGACTGCTCTTCACTAGAGCATGACAGCTCCATGCTACTGTAAAACACACCCACAAATAAGTACTCTGTTCATGTGTTCCAGCGTCCTCACAGCAGGCACCAGGCTAGTCTGTCAGCATTATTAAAATCAGTTAAGCATCAGCACTGAAGCATCCTCCTGAGCTATGCTACATCAGTGGAAACTGATAGATCAAATTTATTTTGGATCCAGCGCAATCAGCTTTTAGCCACAAGCTTTGAAACCTTATCGCAAGCAGGGCTATTGATCAACCAAATTAGCTGATGGCATCATCTTCCTGCTCGATGAAAACAAAAGTGCAACCTAGTTTTAAGATCATTCAATGTTAACTGGCTCCACTTTGTATTTTCCAAGACTCCTAAATGAGTATCTGTCAGACACAAAAGAATTAAGCTGCAGACTGTGAGAGTTAAAGTACAAATGTCAAGCAACAATGGAAAAGTGACAGTTTAGCAGAGCAGCTCATAAATACTGGCCTTTGTTATGGGAGATATCTAGGTGATACATTTACATAGTTAGCAGTTCCAATATACTTTGTCAGGACTTAAAGAGTAAGAAATCTTTACAAACAAATGAAAATACCCAGCAACCAATCCTGCTCCCTTTTCTGCACAGACCTCATCTAACATTTTTCCACCTCAAAGTGGTATAAGAATACTGCCAAGATAAGCATCTCAACAGCAAGCAAGATTATGATTCTATATGAATTTGGTCCATCAGTAAACTATTCTATTTCATCTCTACCACCCACACACTCTATAACCTGTCATGCCCAAAAGCACTGGGACTTTCCTGCGAGCCCACGTCCTCAGATAACATGCAGACAATCAGAGGCAGAGGTGATGGGACTGTCACCAAAGACAAGGGAGCAGACCATGGAGGTAAGAGGCAGAACTCCTGCAAAACCAGACCACAGAGTAAGCTTTCCCTATACCAGCCACTCAGATACACAGACTGTCATGCTGCTGAATGTAGGGACAAATGGAGGAGATAGACTGCAGTGGTTCTGTGTTTTATAACAGATCATCTGTGAACAGTGAACACAGGAATGCATTAACACACTGTAGTTCTAAACAAACTCATTCAATTTACTAAAATCAATGAAAAAGTCATTGCCACAACCAGACCTGCTTACACCTTTTCAAAATAAGACATACTGAGAAGTTCTTGAAACAACTGTGTTAGACATACTGAGAAGCAACAAAAACAAAGACTTTTAAGATTTACCATAACCATTCAATTCTTTCCACTTTTTTTCCCTCACATCTCATCAACTATGCATGAAAATGAGCACATGTTGATTAAAGTGCTCATCAGCAGACTTTCTCTTAGACTATTTCTCCATATTATAAAGAAATTCAGCTCAAATTTTCCCCCTCAACTTCATACATCATAAACATTGATCATGATAGATTCATCTTGAGGGAAAGGGAAATGCATCTGAAGTAAACTATCAAGAAAGCACTCAACAAACTTACAAGGACAAACTGGCAAGTCCCTTCTTCTACTTTACCCACCTGCAATAAAATCAAAGCAAGAGAAAATGCTGCTTTCAGATCAACCTTTGTTATCACCGGCTCTACGTTTATTTGAATTACTCGTTCATCTCAGCTGATCACTCAGAATCCCTCCAGCCTTTAGAAATAGCTTGACTGCTACATTTATTATAACTGCAAGCATTTACTTCCAATTGGTTTATCTTTTATACAAGTAGAAATGTAATTGTAAAGCAGTTCAGCTCTGAGGCAGTCTCTTCACAGTCAAGTGAGCTCCAGCATTAACTTAATTTTATAGCTGAGCGCTCTGGGGCATGTGGAGGTCAAGTGTCAATTGCAAGGGTGCACTGGTTGTTGGCAAATGTGCCCCATTTAGGACCAAATAGTTTGGTGCCTCATCACAGTATCATCTTTTTTGGAATGAACTGAACATCACAGATTTCTCCAAGCTTTAAGTCAGCAATGACCAGAAAAAGATACACATTCACAGCAAAGTGTAAGTTCCATCACCAAAAGCTTGATGAGACACCGGAATGAAAGTTGGCAATTAGACAACACTTAGACTTCAAGTTCGGGTGGCAGTGAGCTGTACTTTATAGAAAAGAGCTAGCAAATGCTCTGAGCAACAAACCCTAACCTGGATCAATGTAATGGTGAAAAAGAGGACAAAACCCCATCAATACAAATACATGTGAGTGCAGAGGCATTAACTTATCGAACCTTCAGACATTCACCACTTCCAGGCCTTAATGACAGCTGACAGATGCAGTGTCAGGATGTGTCAATACCATGTACATTCAGTTCAGTCAGCTGTACTAACCATGTGCACCCTGAGAGCTTTCCCAGAGCATTATGCCATTAGAGACAAAGTTTTAAACAAATGCTGTAGGCATATGGATCTTCAGTGATAAAAATATCAGGTTAAACAAATGTCCTTTTAGAGCAGTACTTCTGATATTCTTCAGGTTAGGAGATGCTAGAGGACAGCATCCCTCACACAGCAATGAAGGAGACTGTCTCCTCAGTGGAGGAGCCATCAGGGCAGAGCAGTGACAGATGATGGCTATGGCCAGCCAAGGTGGCAGAGTTGTCAAGTCACACTTACTGTTTGCTTCCTACTAGAAGTGGAACAGTGGGCACATTTCCTCAGTCTACAACTTTCTAGTCATGCTCGTAGTCCTCTCTCAAACAGCATTTGCAATCCCTGCATACGCACAGGCCTCCTGCTGCAGAGGTACAATACAAACAAGATGCTCAGTCTCTGCTAGACACCTTAAAAACCAGGCCTGGTCCTGCCTCCCTGCACCAATTCCCATGCAAAGCCATGGAAAAGACTGTATCTACTGAGAGTAGCAAGGATTGACTCCAAGGTCTTCACCTCTCCTTGCACAGTTTGATGGGCTGGATTATTATACCGAAGAATTAATAAATTACTTGCAAGTAGTCAACTGGCTTCCTATATAGACGCAATCACAACAATAAACCTGACGTTACTAGACCCTAGCTGCATTGCAAGGGTGTATTTTAAAGCAATAAAACTACTATAAAGCTGGAGAATTTGCTTTACTTTCAAAGCAGGACACGAGACATAGCAATCACCACTCAACTGGTTTCATGGTTCAGATCTAGGCTCCCTGGTATCCCATACAAAACTTCTATTAATAACCCTACTGTGTTGCAGCCACTTGGAGATCTTTGACTCATTAAAGGAACTAATGAGTCTTAAGATTGAAAAAAAACCCAGAAATCCCCAGGAAGAGAAGAAATATCCTTGTCTCCCTTTCAGGAGCTGGCGCAGCTGCAGATGTTTGCAGTGTTCTATGGGAAGGCAGTGTTAGGGCAAAAGAAATAAAGTCCCGGCGTGCTGTTCTGACCATTCCCTTTTTGTTGCTGAGCACATTACTGAATACGTACCTCATGGGACGCGGAGGAGAATGCTAAAAGAAGAATAGACAATTCCCTTTCAGTACTTGGTTTGTGTGTTTAAGGACTCCTGGGAAGTTAACACTGTACAGGACTAGTATTTCCTGCATTTCACAAAGGCCCAAGACAAACACAAACACTTTCTGCTCAGCCTCAGAAAAGGGACAGAGCCTCCCTGCTGTCTCTTCAGTGGAGCAGAAGACTTTGAGACTGCCCAGCAAGCAAGCTCCTACCCCAACTTTAGTGCTTCTTCAGCTTCAGCCCCATGCTTCTGTATAAGCATTAGGGAAGATCTTTTGACAGAGTGATCAAAGGAGATGCAAGAACCCTAAACAGCCCCTTTCCTATCAAAACTAAATGCTTGAGGAAATAAACACTCAAGAATACGAGGCACTGCATTCAGTTAGCATCTTCATAGGCTATAGGCGACGGACAATGGCAAGCAGCCAAGAGGAAGAGAAGAAATTTTTGCCTGGAGCTTTTAAAGATCAATTTCCTTCATGTTACAAAAATTATGTGAAATCAAGCTTATGCTCCAGATTTCAGGACACACATTTTGCACAGCAAGATGGATCAGCATAGAGAAATGCACACCCCTCATCTGGTCCTCTAGGCCACCACCCTGCAGCCAGCCCCCCAGACCATGTTCCAAAGCTACTGCAGCCCCTCTATTTCTCCTGAACACCAAGTTTCAAAGAAACACAGAGTACAAACTATGGTTTAGTATTCAGAATACATTCTGCAGCAAAAGGTGACTGACAGGTTAAATTCGTACTGTATCTTACTAAAGCACATGAGAGGACTTTGTTCTGACAAAATGTGGTTAATTGCTTCCCTCCCTTGGAACCCTGCAAGGAACTATCAATGAACTCGCTAACCCAACAACAATTAAATGAAGTAAAGTTCACCCTCTGCAACTCTACAGAACAGGATTTCAGAGTCAACCATAAAGCAACAGCAGAGCCAGCAAGATTTCTATTCAATTTTCACACCCCTTGAGCATATAAGAAACCCAACAAAGCTCCCTTTGCTCCCCATGCAATGAGCCAAGCAAACTGCACTTCAAGGTCCACGTTCAGGGAACAGGCTGAACAGTGTGGGATGCCACAAAAACTTTGCTGAAACAAAGTACAACCCAACGGGATGGAAGGAACTGGGATCTGACCTTGCACAGATGATTCCATTGTACTCTCTTCTAGACTATAGTGTTTCTAGGATGAAATTCCCAGAGGGTTTTCCCAGCCCTTAGCTGGTATACCCTAGTCAGACCATGACTGTTTCAGGTAGGCGTCAGAAAGCAGCACAATCAGCAGTTGATATTACGACACTTGCTACTGCCTCCGCTATCAGCGACAGAAGGAGTTCACAAAGTTAATGAATATTGCTCTTGTAATTTTCACCAAAGGAGGGAGGGTTTAAAGACGTTTAAGGCCCTTTTCCAAGGATCAGAAATAATACAGCAATAGCAGCCATTAGGAAGTCTGTAGAAGCAACTAGGTAATATTTAATATCAACAAAATACTCTCCCAGGATCAAGTAGAGGGTCATAATTCCCCATAGCAACAGACAACATTCAGCTCTGACCCCTGAAGAGAAATACAGAGCAAACAACCGCCAACATAAAGAGATCTATGCACAGCTTTCACACTTTGCATTCAAACACTCCCTCACCACCCTCTGTCCCCACACCTTGGCTTCTCTGAGAAGGCTTGCCAGAAGACAGGTCCCAGTGTGCTGAACTCTTTTTACCTACATTCTGCTTTGAGAAGCCTCTGCCTAACAGCAATGCTGAAGGATTTCTGCAATTCAGCAGTGCCTGAAGCATTATGTGCTGCCCTCCCAGCGCGCGTGTGTGTAACACTAATGGAAAGCAGCTGGTGGGCTGAAGCTGACTTAAGAAAAAAAAAAGTAACAGGAGGAAATGCCTTTCATACAGTCACACAGGCTTAGTCTGTAATTGTGAGAGAAGCCAAAAGGATAAGAAGGGGGAAGGGCAAACGAGAGAAAAACATGCAAAAGCTACTACAGAAAGCAATGGAAATGCACTCTGCTACCAGTGCACGAACTGAGTAAATTTCTCTGTCCCATGCCTGTCCCCACAGACTCATGTTCTCTCAGCAGCCATGCCATTTGCTAAACCACTGCAGAAGGGTCTCCCTGCAGTGGAGACATGACTGCAGTGTATATACACAGACCTGTGACACCTTAAACCTGAGGCAGGGACCAGCAGTAGAGCAGCTGTTAGCTTGTACTCTGCTTGAGAAGCCAAAGTGAAGCCCAAGCTACCACAGCTTTGTGACACTTGGCACCCACGCCAGAGAGATTATCCTGGTTTGGACATATCACTTCAAGCTGCTCTCATACAGCTAATTACTCTGCAGAGCTTATTAGCATGACCTGGTGTAGGTGCTGTCAGTGCAAGGATCTCCGCTGCAAGTGGGTAACTGCTCAGACAGTAGAGCACGTATCTACCTCTTTGCCAAAAGCTAAGTCAAATGTTTCTGAATAGCCCATCCTGATAAATTTGTAATAGCTTTTCCAGTGCATTTTCTGGTCTGCACTAATCAGGAGAAATATGACAGAACTTTGCTCAAATCAAGACTAGCACCAACATAGTCACAATCTAAGTACACCCAACAGCTCAGCCAACATTTTGAGCCCAGACTGCCTCCATTTTAAAAGAATGTACATTAAACAACTCTGTTGAATTGCACCATTTGGCATTAGCATAGGAATAAATTGGTGCTACTCCCATGTAGTAATTCCTTTTCTTCACACTACCACACTGGGGAAATTGCAGGAAACAGCTGGAATGAGGATCTTCAACTCTTCCTAAAAAGAAGTAAAACCAGCAGCAGAGTCATGCAGCTGTGTTAAGGAGCTAGTACACTGCCAGCAGCAACAGGCACTCGCAGATCTGCTTGACATGGATACATTGGAGTAGTTGGGAAGGAAGGGGAACATGCATTTAAAAATCCAGAAAGATGTAACCAAAGGCTGCCTTGGACAGTTCGGGAGCTACACCCAGTAAGCATCACTGCCTTTGGAAACAGTTTCAAGAGCGAAGCAACAGGAAATGTCAAGCCACAATCACTAAATAGCAGACATGCCTCACGGTAATGGGAGTCAAGATGTCAGTGTCAAGTAAAGCTTATTGCCTCTGCCTCCCTGTGTGATAAATACAACAAATACGTGTCATCTTCCATCCCAGACCTGTTGCTGTGCATCTCTCCCCACTGTTTTCTACCTTCTGTGTGCTTTTTACTCCCTCTCCAAGCTTCTAATTGAGTTTGTTCCACCTGTAGCCTCCCAGCATAAAGATAGACGACTGATACCTGACCTGTGGTGAGCAAAGCCCTGGGAGTCCACAGGCTGCTTCACAGGGATCACCAAAAGGTAGCTAAGGAAAGGAGTTTGTCATCAGCTGGCTTCAACATGCTCTCAGGAGCTTGAAAACCTGTGCTGTCTGAGAAAACTCCATGGTAATTGCCAGTATCTGCAAACTGTGAAGGTGACAATTATTAGTTTAGGCAGTAAAATCTTTGAGACAGAGCTCATCTTTTAAACATATGCTTGCAGATGGAGACTACTGAGCTGAGACCTGGGAGAACTGGCTGATTTTCCTGGCTCTCTATCACTGGATAACAGGGCAAATTATCAGATTGCTGGTGGTGGCAGAGTTATTTATTGCTCAGCCTTGAGTTTCTTTACCTGTGGAATTGAGATGCTCACACTGAACGCCTGGAAAGCTTAATGATCCCTGTGGATGAGCTAAGCACTATCTCCCCTAAAGGAGACCAGCATGACAGAATCAAACCAATTGACACTGCTATCAAGTGCTACCACTCTACACAAAATAAATAACAAAACCCATAAAATTTTCCAAGAGCAGCCTGCATACCTGCCATACCCCTCACTTGAGTTTCACACTGATTTCCAAGATCTTATTCTAACAGAATGAGAAGAATCATTACATCCTGTGCCTGAAAAAGAGAGTCTGGAGACATTTTTACCCAATTAAGCTCTTTGAATACTACAGGGAAATGAGGCTGAAACAACAGCAAATGGAACGCCAGAACTGAAACATGGCACTTTAGGCTATGTCTAAAGCTTTCCTTTTTTAAGGTTTTTCCAAACCAGACACCACTCAATTTGGTTAAAGAGCAGCTTGAGGATGGGAAAAATAATAATAAAAAAAAATACCTTCAGATAGCTCAAACTCCCCAGGACACACTTCTTCCAAGAGGAGACAAAACAGCTATTTAATGCCCAAGAATTCAAAGAGCACTGGAAAAAAAAAAGAGGCTATAACAGGAATTTCCAGGGTGAACTGTGTTACAAATTCTCACTCTGAAGATCAAAGTGCCACAGAAACAGTCAGCCATCTTTTGGCTATAAAAGAGCAAATAAAACACAGGCTTTGTGGTCTCAGATGCTGCCTTTGGCAGGAAACTCAGGAAATCTCTCTTCATATGAAGTTCCAAAAGCTAGCTAGAGCAACATCTACTGCCTGCACACACATACAAATAAAAAGCAAGGCCAGCTCCTTCCTACGTTGAAAGATACTGTCTGTCTGGCTAAACTCACCACCACTGGGTATTTCTGGAATTCAGACCCCATTTTGGCTCCTGATGAAGAAAGGCCTGTGATGGCTTCCATGCTTGCAGAAGGAGCTTTTCTGTAGTTGTGTCTTCCCCTCTTTTGCTCTAAAGGAAACCTCCTGTTGTCCCTGCTCTTCTCTCCTGGTTGCTTCTCTCTAGAGCTTCAAGTTAGTCAACTTCTGAAGTACACTTGGTCTGGAAGCACATGGAGAACTGTCAGAGCCAAGGGAGATCATGCATGTGCTTAACACAGTCCCTGAGCTATTTCTGCCCCAAGGGCATCTACTGACTTTTCTCTTTAGTATGAACAACCACTAAAAAGGGACCCCAGTTCTGCAGGATTGGAGACACAAATACTTCTCTAAAATAAAATAATATAAATTAAGATTATCTGAACTAATGCTGTTTTGCAGCAATGGAATACCAAGCTACATTCAACAGTGTTTTAAAGAAGGTATGATAAAATCAGGGAGCAAAGAGAGTACATGACAGAAAAACCCAGGATGATGACACCAAAGACAAGGACTGCAAGAGGATACTGACAAGTATGCAGTGGGGAGGGAATCAGGTGTGAACAGACATTCAGTAAGATCTTCACAGGCCAAGCCTGCAAGAAAGGAAGCAATAAGACAATTTGCATTGTTCGAAGGAAAGAAATGAAACTTCCACTTCTTGAACATTCTTTTCACTAAACTGAGATGATGGAAAGCAGTTTCACTGCTGGAGTAAACCAGCAAACAATTCCTTTGCACCTCCATCAGATCTGTATTTTCCCACCTTCACAGTTAGCTTGACAATGAACACGATGTCTGCATCATAATTCTGGCCTAGAGCATACAAATACATCTCATTTGCATCTGAGCTACTAGAGGGATCAGAACTGTGTTGTTAGATGAGTGATGCTTACAAGCCCTGGCAAAAGCGTAGTGTTACATGTTTTTGAGAACGAATAAGCAGAATGCATTAGTCATGAATAAAAGTCAAACATTTATTTCACTAATTAGTGACAGATCCCTGAAACTCAGAAGCCAAAAGAAACAACCACCACAAAAAATAAGCTGGAATGCTGCCTTAGCTCTGGGTAAAGGCAAAATCAAGCATCTTTGTCTGCAGAGCTAAGTTACCCTGCTCCAGATGAGAGTGCCGCAGTCCCCTCTAACAGTGTGCTGGTTTGGGCTGGGGTAGAGTTAATTTTCTCCACAGGAGCTGGCATGGAGCGATGGTTTGGATCTGTGCTGAGAACAGTGCTGGTAACACAGGGATGTTCTGCTACTGCTGAGCAGCACTGACACTGAGTCAAATGAGAAGGCTGGGGGTGCACCAGAAGTTGGGAGGGGACACAGTGGGACAGCTGAC
>JBCJKH010062073.1:23633-34604 GCA_039877255.1 Loriculus beryllinus
AAACAAGCATGCATACTTAAGTGTACTAAGTTCATAACTATCATAATTGCAAAGGAAAGATTTACACTTCTTCCTAAAATATCAGAAGAAAATCCCATTTATTTGTATTTCTCCGCTACTACATAACATTTCAACATTTGGGTCTGGCAAGCCAGTAAGAGGGAACATTATATGAGTATTTTTATACAAGTTCATTTAAAGGCATTAAGAAGCAAGATCAGACCTAAGTGGAACAGTTCTTTTGGCATACTAAGAAAAAAAATATAACACCTTTTCCATAAGAGACACATGAAGCTTGAGAAACACACTCCAATGAGGAGGCCCATAACTGACCCAGCTAGTTTTGCAACAGTGCAGAACTTTAAAATCTATGAACAGACACCACCATTTGGCTACATTCTACAAAGCCCCTTACAGAAAGAAAACATGACACACATAATACACGGCAGCAAGCGCAAGGGCCATCACAAACAGGAACCCAATCACATTCCACTCTATTTTCTCGCATAACAGGGAAGAGAAAACCTCTACAAGCAGCCAACTTCAGTGCCATGCACACAAGAGCAACAAATCAAACCCGACCTTAAGCTGCTACCCTTTCTCTCTCCTAGGAAAAGACCAAGAAGCAAAACCACAGTAACACCAGTTGAAGCTTTACCCAGCGAGTTTCCCCTGTTGTCCTCAATTACTGCATTTGTCATGATGACTTTATGCTGCACTCTTAATCCCAATAGAAAAGGCCAACTAGAGAGAATTAGGCTCCAGCCATTAGAAAAAGCCTGCAGAAAAAGAGCCAAAAATCAAGGCTTCAGTTTTGGGTATCAACTGCCAAGAAGGAATTCCTGGAGATTACCGGAGAAACCTTCTGACTGGCTTAATGTACAAAACCTTGGATTTAGGATTGCATCTGAAATCTGCTTGGCGTTTAGTCCAGAAAATGCTGCCAACAGAAACATTTCTAGTAAGAAATTAAGGAGACCTTATGAGAAATTCACATTTGTGTTCAAAAGCAAGAAAGATCTAACGGGCTGCCAGTGGGAAGACCCAATCCCTAATGCCAGTGGAAGGGTGTAATCCTGATGGCTTTGGAAGAACTTCATCACTTTAACTGGTATAATAACTGGCCTATAAGCTTCAAAACTCAGATCTTTTGCTAACATGAAACAGATTCCCTGTCTCCTAACCTCCTCACATAGTTTGCCTTCAGAATACGTTTCCTTTCACTACTCTTTTACTTTCATGTATTTTTGTCTTGAAATAACTTACTTGAACATGCAAATCTTCATCTGTTGGGTTCCATTTAGGTCAAACAGACCTGTTCCCAGGAACTGGCAGTTCAGCAACAGATATTGCACCATCTAGAAACCCCCTCACTTTCCAAGAAGCACAGACTAGTAAATAGTCATTAAAAATAATTATCCCACCTCAGGATTCGATTGTTTTTGATTCTCTATCTTCATATCAGTCTCCAAGCCACTTCATGGTACCATTTATTATTCACTGCTCTGCCTATCACTAGCACAGCTCCAAATTGCTATACACTGAGCTTTTGGGGTACAGATCTGAATCTCAGATGCTGATAAACATCATGGCTCTATGTCCACAGGTAAATCAGTGCAAGTACAACTTTACCCCAGGTCTGACAGCCAAACAGTCACTGTGCTGACATTAGCTCTTCACTTGCAAAGCGCTACAGCAAATAGGCTGCTCTACTGCCAGTTAATTAATTAAAGCTGTTTTCAGTTTGGAAAGTCGATGAACAACAAATAACCACAAATACAAACCTTGGCAAAGGACAGATGGTTCATTAAAGACAGGGAAGACAGCAAGTTTAAACACCTGGAAGCTGAATCAGATCTGGATTTCCTCTAAAGTTTGTGGCTTGGCTTGATTGAAATATCCCAGCCTGGGCCCACTTTCCTTTGAAAATTACAGCCTTCCCCATTGACTTCTCAAACTCACTGTCGGTGCTTTCCCTGAGCAGCCCACACCCCTGTGATCACTGCACATCCAAATCCACCTCGGTTCATCTGAATCTGCAGATAGAAGCAGTGCAGGTGGAATGCTGCCCTCCCGCAGTGCTACTGGCAGTGATGGAGAGGCAGCAGCAGAGCTCTCAGTGCCTGATAAACTTCTCAACAAGTTTCCTAATTTCTCCAAAGGGAATGAGGGAGGGCAAGTCTGAGCAAAGCCCAGAAACACAACCCCTGAGAAATGCCTGCACCAAAATATAGCTCCTAGAATCAGCAAGGTAGCTGTTCGACAGGCATTTTCACCTGTGTCATTGCAAGAAAGGTCTCTTCAACATAAGTAACCAACACAACTAGTAATCCAACGAGGGAAATTCAAAGTGAGCTAAAAATAACTGGCATGTTTCCACAGTCACTTCCTACACATACATACATACACAAGGTACATGCCAGCAGCCTGACAGCAGGAGTGTTAGGAGCTACACACACAACCAGCAACTCAAAATATGTTTCATGTCCGACAGACCTACTCCTTTTCTTACAGCCTCTTGCAAGATCTCTGAGGGCTCACAGTGTCCTTGCCTCCCCAGCTCTCAGGCAGTCACCACTTCACTCTTTGTAAAACGTCCATTCAGAGCTGGCGTGCATGCAGTCATCACACAGGAAATTCCATGATTCACAAACATGGGTGTTTGATTTATATAGCTTTTTAATTTACTTTCAGAAAAGAATGAAACTTTCATGTAATTTTTTGACCAAACAAATGTAGAGGTAGGAACTGAAATCTTGCCATTTCAGATTCCCTGTGTATTCTGATGTCTCTGAACTGAATTCTTGATAACAAGGCAGACTTTGGTCTCTCATTTTCAGCCGTTAGCCTCAAAATCCAGGCTACTTCCGCCTCTCCTAGTCACTATAACAAAGTCACACTTGACTGCATTCCTCAGATAGGTTTTGCTGTTGCAAAAAACACTGTTTCTATCAGGTGAGAATTCACTAAAGGAGGTTTCCAGCTCCTCCTATCACCGCGGCAATATGCTGAGCTATCATATACTGATCTACATGCACCTGGATTTTATATAATGAAGATCCTGCGTATTTCTTACATGTGTTGCATTTGCACCCCAGCAATATTTTGCACTTTTCAGTTACTTTACCTCTCTCCACCTTTTCCAGCTACTATCAGCACCGGCACCATGTGCCTGACAGCATCCCGTGATGCCGTTGAAGCTATGCAGCTGAACAGACCCTTCCCTCCTTTCAGGGCAGGGCTGTGTACCCCCAAACAACTGACATTTTCTGTTCACTTGTGTCACTCTGAAAAAGTGACCCTGTCAGTGTGTCAACACCAAATGAGGTAGGTAGGGCAAATCCAACAGTCTAGCTTCCAGTTCTCATGTCTTCACTTCTAACTGAGCAATGAAGCCTGGGTTGATTGAGAACTTTAAGGCTATTTCTTTATGCTGCATTTGATCTTGCCCAAGTACTTATAAAAATGTGCCATTCCAGCTGAACTGCATGTAAAGCACTCCTTTCATCGCACCATGGAATAAACCCTGCACAGAAATCATACCAATAACATTGCAAGTCACTCTTTCCACACCTCTGCATTGGGCATGTTGTTTACCTGTGTGCTAACACAAATGTGACTCTCAGGAAATAATTATCTGAAGCAGAAATTGATTCAGCTTTCTTACAAGTGATATTGTCAGGCTGGCAAATAGGCCTGGCTTGGAAATTTTCAGTGAAAGCCTTTCAATGCTAAAGAAACAACTAAACATGCATCACTGATGAAAGCTGCAGCATCAGAGCTCTAAACAAACAGGGCTGGAATCAAACACAGTACTGTGCAGAAAACAAAGAAGTGAAGAGATAAGAGGATTTCTGCCTTGCAGAGTTTATACATCCATCTGTGATTAATATTAGGACAAAAACGAGGATCAAAGCCTGTCTCTGAAACTAAAAGTCAGGGGCCTCTAACTATGCCCTATATCAGCTTTGTATCCATGCATATAAACCTGAAGAATTTGCCATACTTGGCCTGGAGTGTAATTACTTTATGTTGCTCTAATTATGTCTATTTTTACACTTTGTGTACAATGTGTGGGATTGGAGGGATTTCAGTTGTTGTTATTCCTGGTTAGAGGACTTCCCATAAGCTCCTTTGATAACAAGAATATTGCAAAGAAAGCAGCAATACATATGAGCTCTTTGATTCCAGTGTTTGGAATCAAAATTGTGAGGCAGTTTACCACAAAAACGCTGTCTTCACCTCTGAGGAAGGAGTGAAAGAAAACTGTGGCGTGACGTATTCAGTGAGTTACTGAGTTCTAAATATGGCCATAAAGATACTGGTTTGCTAAATCTGTCCTTTGTGTCCCCACAGTCACATGTGAACTCTTCCTGGATTATCTGGAGATGAAGGTCAGGCCATGTGTTATTTTGAAAGGTAATTTCCCCTAGATTTGCAACAGGATCACAGATGTAAACTCAGGCTTCAGTGTCAGAAAACACCAATTGCCAAACAAGTAATAGAGATAGAAGTGTTTGACATTTTACAAATCTACAAGGATTGATTTGCATATAAATATGTCATCGATTTATAGAGAAGTAACAGCATCCCTGTATACACATACAATATAGCCAGGATGTGCTGCCTCTCACGTATCTTTTCTCATCCAAGATCATAAATCTAAAAACCTAAGATTTTAATGAGTCTGAATGAAAAGCAGATTATTTTTGACACAGTGGAAGAGCTTGGTATTTCCTGTGAAAATAGGAGCACGGTCAATATTTAATATACTGCGAAACTATGGTTCTTTTGTCTAAGGGTAGGGAGTGCAGAAGCTGAACAAAGGAGCTCTATTTCTACACATTCTGACTTAAGAAAATACCATGTTAAAAATATTAAGTTCCAACAACACAACTTTTCCTTCTCAGTGTTCAGGCAGGAACCAATACACAAGACCATCTGGAAAGAAATGTGAGAAGGCAGTATGTAGCTACAGGCACATGGACCAGTGCCTAATCTAGATGTTGAACATCAGAGCTAACAGTGAGTCTAAACAAATATCCTGAGACAATGTGAATAATGAATTGAGTTTTCCACACCCCATTCTTCCCAAATTCCTCTCTAGGGATAGATCCAGTTGATGTCCTTGCAATACTCTTGCCAAGCTCCTCTGGAGACAGATCAGACCAGCAATGCCACTAATGTTTGTGCTGTGAACAGCAATCAAGTTTAATGACTTCCCATGTATATTAGTTTTGCCCTAAAATGTAGGCCCACCTCTCCAGAATTACTCCTGATTTGTTTGTACAGGTATAAACAAGAGGAGAACCAGAGGCTCACACATCTTGAATAATATTTCTAAAGCCATCAACATCCGGAATTTCAACTGTGACTGAAGTGAAAATTCAAAAGTGAAGGTCACCTCTGATAGCATCTCACTGCTGTCAGCTGAAGTCATAATAACGGAAATCACGGAAGCACAGCTCTGGGAAAAAGGCTGTCTGACTCCAGTGCCTGCAAACACAAGGCTAAAGATAAAGTGACCATTAACCTCCAGAGAAGGGCAGTGGGGTCCTAGAAAGTCCTGCCTGCAGCTTTTATTGCTCCAAGGGGAAAGGAACAGAAAAATAGAAGTCAAAACTGCATAATCTTGACATTTAACTCAAATTAGGAGGCAATGGCAATATCGCGCTGTCTTTGTTAGCTTTCCTCTCTATAAAGGCACAAGAGTACAGTACTTGGCTCATTCCACAAACTGCAAAATAAGTAGAAAGAATTGAGTAATAAATTTACTCCTACCACTTGATATCTGCAAGATTAATCACAAACACCAGACCTGCGTCCCTCTGCACAGAATATATTACTCCATACTGCAGATACAGCTGGGAGGACCAAGGCAGAGTAATTCAGCGACTATTCTAGAATCCATAAACTGCAATTGAACCCAAAGTTCCTGGTTGAGCTCCCTCGCTCAATAAGGAGAGCCAGAAAGACCCTACAAAAATAGGCACCCTATAAATACCCAAGATAACATTAAGTTCACTACCCAGCCTTCAGCCGTGGGAACTCTCACAGGATCACTGGCATCAAAACGCTCAGTTAAATTTGAAATCAATGACTGCACTACATGATTTGGCCCAGCCTGTCCAGAGTTTTAAAATCACCACATAATAAAAAATACCTCATACTAAGCCAATTTCACCAGAACAGACCCACAGCCCAGCAGAGTCCTTGCACAGCAGCCCAATGCGTTACTCAAAATTCAAGTTCTGGGAACCTTTAAATACGAAAGTGTGTTCCCAATTGTCTCTTAAATATGCTGGAGCTCTTCCCGTCATAATGGGAAGGGAAAATATCTAATAAATACCCAGAGGCAGGAAATAAGCTAATTGCCGAAGAATTTTTCCTAAAACTGTTGAATAAGCTATAGTTCTGTGTCACTAACTCATAACCACATGCTTCAACTGGATTTTCGCTTGGTTTTTCCCATTTCAAACAGTTTAACCACAGATCTGTACATAGTAATACACAGAGCTGATGGGTCTATCTGTCATTCCAGGACCACCAGTACCTGAAAAAGCTGCAGTTTAGAGTCACTACAAACTTAAGACCATGCTTTAGTATCTTTCTGCTTTACCACAGATATTAGGGGATATCTACAGCTTTCTTGGGATAAATGCCACTCCTAGGCTCACCCTTCAACCCCTATTGCTAGCCTTTAAACAGCCTCTTAACTTGAGATCCTCTGGCACTGACTGCAGGTATAGAATCCTTACTACTAAGCAGTTCCTTCCACCCAGGTAGTTTCCATACAGTGAAATACCAGCTGATGCTGCAGGTGCGAACAGGAAGAGAAGCATTGTCACCATACACCATGTGGCTGAAAAGACACCGACCCCTCCTACAGGCTACATCAGCACCTACACAGGAATACAAACATCCGCAGGAAACAGCTCCTTTGGATATAACATAGATGCTGATATAATTGATACTGTCTGGCATGGTATTAATTGAGTCCTCATGGGACTCAGTATATTGCCCAGAGATAAGCTAGTGTGAAGTTTAAAGATTAGCCATGCTTGCTCTGCACTCAGAGAGCTCCCTTTGGTCATGAAAATACTAAGCAATCCCTGCAGCTACAGAGGACTACTTATATGTAATGTGTATAAATGTAGCTAGTATTTAAAAGCAACCAAAGGCTGATAAGCTAAGTTACAGGATGGACTGGCACCACTTTCCTGATTACACAATGCCTATATTGTAATATTTTCTTAGCGCAGATGAGATGCAACTGCAACCAACTATAAACACAAAACCCTAGTAAAATTTCTGGATTTTATTCCTAGTTTGTGCAAAGTTTTCTCACCATCCCATGTAATGGGATATTAATAAAAAACATGCAAAAGGAATGCCATCTAATGTTGCAGAACCACCACTGGTCATCTGTATGTAATGATATGACCAAGTTGTTATTTTTGTCAGAATCAGTTACAAAAACATTATCTCTGAAGAATCCCATACACACCACAAATGTAACACCTCTTCCCTCGAAATCAAAAATCTTAAGTATATTTCCTTTGGAGGAATGAGGGCACATGACTTCGCTGTATAGCAGAATAACAACCTCAGTCACACTTCTTTGACTGTTTTTATCCCTCTTGTCACTGCAGAATGAAGAGCAGCAGCAATGACCATGGTTTGAGGGCCAGCAGAGCAGAAGAAATGTGATCACCAGAATCAGAGCACATAAATTGCTTGTATTCCCTTTTTCTTCTAATCCAAACCACAAAAGTTGTGGTATTGTTTATAACATAGTTTCTTCAGACTCATCACAACAGTAATGACTGGTTTGGTTTTTTTCTCCTCTTTCCTCTATTTAACATCATTTTCCACTGCTTCACATTAAAAAGATAATATAAACCCTTATTCATAGCTTCAAAGCTTGACAAATCAACTAAAGCAAGAACTTCTGACATAAAGGAGTCTTTCCTTGACTCAGACTTCTTGCCTTAAGCTCATTTATTGTAAGAACATTAAAAAGGTACATGCTGGTAGTTAACAGCAGGTGTATGAACACTAATGTTCTTCTGCTCACTCTTGAACTCTTAAGAGCATACAAACACTGTGCGTTGTGGGTTTGAAACTCACTCTGACATTGAATAGCTGCATGCTATGACTCCTTCAAAGACCAAAATGTTTAAGCACTTAAAGCTTTATGCATCTGCAAATAAGTTCTTTCTTAATATAGCTGGAAAAAAAAAAAAAAAGGAACAAAGGAATTTGGAAAAAACTTTCATTAGTGTTGAATACAAAGTATCTCCAGCAGAGTTTACTCTCCTAATGCACAGGAGGTTTTCTATGCCCCATTCTCCATAATATTGTGCTGACATATCCCTTTTTTTTTTTTAAACTAAGATTTAAAGAGACAATAATATAAATCCACAAGCTTCCTATGAGTGTTGGATCATTTGCTGGCAGACTCAAATACAACACACAGATTGAAAAGGCAACAAAATCAAACACCGGATAATTACAATAGGAAATTCATCAAAGTCGTTATGTGCTTAAGGCTTTACCCCTGCATACAGCTGCTTGTAAGATCAAGCTCTTAAATTATGGAGTTTTTCAGAAAATAATCGTGAAAGAAACGACACAATGGGTGTCTTCATTCCACTGCAGGTTACGGATCAGATCTGCTCCCTTTACAAGACCCTGCTACTTCTCTAACGTCTCTACTGCGTACGTGCTCTGAGACCTCATGGACTCTCCAGACCCCAGCACCAGCCTTAAGACTCTGCACCTGGGGCACAGCCAGCAACTATACAAGAGACGAAACAAAGTCCAGCTCGTATTAATAACCGTGACTACTCCAGCTAACCACCATCGTTTGAAACACTGTTCCAGGGCACACACTGCAGAGATCTGCCACCGAAAGACCGCAAGGCTGTGAGTTTGGATGCCCGACAGACCCCACACTCGCGGCAGCAGTAAGGAAACCCCGGGCAGCAGCCGGTGAACGGAGCATGTGAACAAAGGACGCATCACTGAAAGCTCACGCCGCTCGCGTACGGCACGAAACGCCCGTCAGCGTTATCCCACGGTCGCCAAACCCCAGCTCTCGCCGCCGCGGCCCCGCTCCGACGGGCAAGGCAGGGCGAGAGCACCGGGCAGGAGCGCTCCCGCTGCCGCCGGCGGGTACGGAGCCGCGCCCCGTCACCGTGCCCGTCATCCCCCGACCCCGCCACTCACCGACCACCGCCGCCGCGCCCCGCGCTGCTCCGCACCCTCCGCCCCGGGGCGGTCCCGCCCAGAGCGCGCCCCGGGCACCGGGTCCCTTGCACCAGGTAGCAGGCCACACCTCCCTCGCACCGCTTCCACCGCGTGGGAGCTGGCGGACGGGGCCGCAGGGACACCGCCGGGGAAGGGGGTGTAGGTAAAAGCTGGTCCTTGTGAAGCACACAGGTACGTGCAATGGACACCATTTCCCTATCGGACACCAAGGGAGCAGAGATCACGTCTCCTGCTGTCTCTAACAGGGCTACTGAGTTGGCTCAATCTGTGAATGCACCAAGTTCCCTTTGTGTCATCAGTTATTTTTGGTACATAAACCCCTCCTGGCTCATCAAACCCGTAAGCAAATCCAAGTTGTTATTTTCAGGAAGCCAGGGATTGTACTTACTCTTCCAGTGTCAACCAGCATGCTTTCCAGGGATACTGAGACTGTCACATAGCAAGAACCACAGGCAGACTTATGTTTTCTTCTTTTCCTTGCCTCTTCCAGAAGTATCTACAGCTTGTCCAGATTGGTTCTGACATCTGCTGCCTTTCAAAACCAGAGCCCAGACTGAGAATTCACACACAGATTTTCATCTGTAGTTAAAAGACATCTCCAAGACTTCCTAGTGTAGCTGCTGTACACACTGCCCAAGCAAGCTTTGTCACAGCGATTGTCAGTCCTTTTTGGCATCACTGGCTCAAAACCCATAGTCCTGGCAGCCTAGAAGACAAGTAAGCAAAGGGGAAGGTGAGGCTGGGGGGAAAGATTTCAGTTGCAAACTCTCATCAGTATGTTTTCTGAGAAAAGTAATTCTCCAGCATGAGCAGCCTCTGCCTTTCCAACCCCTGCACTGACACATTTTCTAACACTTGATAAAAATTCCCATCTGGAGCTGTTTTATGCTACAGATGTTTACACATTTATCTCCAGGAATGACAGGATCTTGATTGCCTTTGGCATGGTGTCATCTTCACATTGCAAAGCTCTTTCTTCTCACACTTAACACAGCTAGAAAGTGAAAAGATGCAACTGAAAAATAAACAGAAATGTGATAGAGATAGAAACAAAAACTAAAGAAGGGGACCGGCACAAAGATGGTCCATGCTTTTGATCTGAGGACTAGATGAATTAAAATTGTCAATCAGGTAACTTAGAGAAAATAATTCCTGTGGAGGTCTTCCAAAGGAACAATGAAGGAATGCAAGGACCAAACCGACTTTGCAACAATGTGGTCCCCGTGTATGCAGCCAAGGCCATGGGGAACGTGGGCAAAGCACACTTTATTTAGAAGCATTAAATATGCTCTAAAAGATTCAGTAAAACTAGCAGACAAGTTCCAAAGTGGAAAAAAAGCAGTAAGAAGAATGCTGAGATGTAGTAGAGCTAATTTTGCTCCATCTCCTAACAGATGATGTTTATCAAAAACAAAAGGAGGAATATTTTAAAACTTAACTACTCTTATTTGCAAGGATATGAAAGTTCTCTGAGCTCAAATGCTTTCTTCAATTAATAAGAAGAGAGCATAATATTGAAACTGCTTTATCAACTCATCTTATAGAAGTTGTTAATAGAATGGTTTCAAGGAAGAAACTATTGTTGTCTACAGAATGGAAAGGAAAACTTGCCTGGGACCATAGCAAATGCCTGTGGTATTTAACCAGAACTGGGGCCAACTCCATTCTGAGTGGAACCTCAGTTCTCTTAGAAGGAAT
>JBCJKH010062085.1:7099-30894 GCA_039877255.1 Loriculus beryllinus
CACATCTACCACTTGAGTAACTCTTGTAATTTACACCTCAGGGCACAGATCACAAGAGTTCTTCAGCAAAACACTAACTGACATGATGGATAGAATTTTCTGTAGTGTAACACTGACAGTAATATTTAAACAAATTTCCTACCCAGTTTATTTAGTGACATCTTTGAAAAGTTGTATTAAATTCCACAGGAAACAGGTCATACATATGTACCAAGAAGGCCTTAAAAAGAGGGGGTAGAATCACAAAACAGTCCTTTAACTTGCATGCTTGTTCTTCAGATTCTATATCATTTTGGTTCTGCATTTTGAATAACTCAGTTTCTTAAATGAATAATTGAACATTAAACTGGTTTCTCCTGCATTAAAGGTTTTTTCTCTTTTATAAGAGCATCTTGGTCATACATCTTCAGATTGAGAATTTATGACAAAACGTGTAACAAAATTGCAGATACCAGAGCTCAAAAAAAACAGATGAAAATGAACACGCAAGAGTAAGAATTGGAAGGGTCTTATAACATATATACATAAAGGCTCAAATCCTAATTTCAGATACTGAATATGACAGTTCAAAAAGTAGATATTACTTTTACTGGAATTTGTTTAAAAAGGTAGAACACGTCTCTTGAGAAAGAGTGCTTGTGAGGTGAGCTAATCACTGAATTATGACAAACCCTAGAGCTTCGACAGAGTTAATTTTAAGATCAGGAAATGGATTTGAGTCACATCTGCAGTGACTTATCCCAGACTGACTGTTCATATATACCTACATGAAGGAAAAACACTGCAAGAAAATCTGTATAATTCCTCAGAAGGTGAGACACATACAGCTGGTTTGTGAAGCTTGCTAAGTACCACTAAACAACAGATAGATGCCCGAAAATGACACAAAATTCTGAAGACCTGTAATTTTACTAGGGAATTTAATTCTTTTCTATTAAATTACTGTTAAACTATGGTCTCTCTTACACATTCAAATGCTGAGTACATCATTCGTTTTCAGCTATCCCAACAGACTTGAATATATGCACAGTTAGATCAGACTCCAAAGGAGCATAAGCTTTTGTGCATCAGTCAACAACTAACTGATGAGGTTAAGTAGAAACTTCACCCAGGGGCAGGTGATTTCAATAACTGTGCCCTGTGGAGTTTCTTTGAGTCTCTGGTCTGGAACTGGCTGAGATCTGATAACATGAAAGGATTGTGCAAGGCAAACATATTAACCACTTCTTCGTTAAGGGTGTACTAACCACATATGTATCTCCACTGACTGACGCATCTGTGAATTCTCGAACACCAATTTTCTGAAGACATATTCAAATCAGACCAGTTTTAGACAACATACTAGTTATAACAGAATGTATAAGAATTAAAAAAAAGTGCAAATAATGCAGTGTAAATAAAATAACATATATGAAATAGCTGCTGGAACAGCAAATAAGTCTAAGACTGAAATCTCGCTTCGAAAACACAATCAACATATTTAAAAATTAAAATGTCCATTCTGTGTTTAAATTTTCAAGTGTCTCTCACTGTTTCCAGTTTATATTTAAAAATAAAGCAAACTTAAAATATTACTAATGTAACCCAGACACATGTTGGATTTCAAGAAACACAGTCTTATCTACAGCTAAATATTTATGCAGTGTATCCAAGACTGACAATGAGCAGCCTACAAGGCTTTTTATAAGACATGCTGAGCAGCAATAAATGTTAAAGAGTAAACCTCAGTTTTAAATATTTTTCCCAGCATTTGATTTGCTTTTAAATAAATGTTTCAATATTGAGAATCACAAATAATAGGGAACTCACACTCAGTTTTCACGCTTATTTTCAAAATACACAACCCTTTTTCATGATTACACACACTCAGAAGTTATGTATAAATTATATATCAATTTCAACTTAAGTCAAACATACACTGGACTAAATTATTGTTCCATTTATGATTCTGTCAATGAATGTAACTTGCAGAAACAAATTTTGAAGGCTTCCCAACTATTAACTACCATACTATTCTTTAATACTGTTAAAACATGTAATACCACAGTAGATATAAACAATAATGATTGATATTTTTAATAGTGCCAAAGTGGATCAGCTTATTTTTTATATAATTTTAAAACAAAACATATATTTAAAGAATATAAGACAAAGAAAGGATTATAGTAATATGGCCATAATTTATGTAAGAATTCAAGGAAAGTATACAATAAATTGCCAATACCACATGAGAAGCATTTATTACATTTTAGAATGCAGTATTCTGTGCAGTCCTCATTCAAGATCTCATAGAATGGATCTGTTCAATGCATTAAATCTTATCCTCCCAAATGCCATTTAAACTATTACTTCATGAACGTTAGAAAGATGGAATAAGGATTAATTGAATAGACAAAAATGAAAAAAAAAAAATAAAATTACATGATACAAAGGCCTCTGTGTCTTTAGGAACCAAGATATGAATCAAGTCTTTTCACCTATTGCTGGACTGTGAACTGAAGAAAAGTCTGGCATCTTCTATGCACAAGTATGAGAAAGATTACTACTGTGTTCAGTGAACCCTTGCCCACACATATATTGAGACTCTCAAGGGAAAAGTGGGTCACACTCTAATCATAAAAACCACACTGACTTGGACAAGAAAACATTTTATTACCCTTTAAACTTTTGTTTTTGCAGCTGCAAAACAGCTTTATTAAGAGAGATAACACATGTGTGATCATCTGACATCGCGGTAGTGCCTGTGCAGTATTACACTGTTGACACAGTTTCTTTTCAATGATGTTACTAAAATGGATATACACTTCTAGGGAACTGCTATCTCACACTATTAGTCTAAAGAGAACAGTCAGTAATCAGTAAAAGAAGTATATCTGAGGAAACACACATTCTCTAGCAGTTGAATGCTTTCAGAGGTGTATAAACAGCATATTAGATTTGTTAGGTTTGGTTGTCACAGCAAGCTATAAAAAAATGGACAAAATGGGAAGATTTAATAAAGTTATCTATAAACCTAATCACAGAACCAAAACTCAAAAAGGCATATGGCTCTTCATATCATTTTTCTTGAAGAGAACTGGACCATGTGTTTAATAAGGACCCTCACATAAACTAAGAAACACAGCAGCACTCTTTAAATATGTGCTTCAAATTACTTTAAAAAAATAATAATTTAGAAGAGAACACATTTACATTTACTAGAATGGTCTAAAAGGCCTAAAGGCCTTATTAGGTGAATAATTTCATCCTCTCTTTAAATCACTGCCGTGCATTCCACAATGAAATTATAGCTGATTATCATCCAAAAGCCTAGATCTCTCCAGCACAATTCAAGAGTAAAAATTAATAGCAGGTAGCCCTTCCACACTTGTCACACAACCTCAGAACTGTACACATGCAAAACACTGAACATTCCTTTTTGCCTTTAGCAACCAATAAAAATAAATTCACTTTGCCATACATTTAAAACAGGTCAATTGATCAGGCATATTTTAGAGAAGGATAAGGAGCTGAAAAGGTCCCTCCTTGTCTTTCTCCCTTCTCCCATTTTTAAATGAAGGTCATTCTAGCAAATATAACTCATGCAAGATTTCTACTTTTCCAGTATCGCTTCCAGTGTTAAATCAATTGTTAATCTTGTGTGTTTTGTCTGCACTTTGTTCACTTAATCCATAACTTTAATTGAAATTAGCCTGTGACTGAGAATAAAAAAGTCTTATCTGAAAAGAAAAAAAAAACCCACCCAAACACACAAAAAAACCAACCCCAAACCCCAACAACCTAGAGAAAAAGAATTTGAGTTCAGATGTTTAGGATATGTCAGAGAACATATTTAACTGCTATGTACTCTTTCACTGTAAGCAGGCTGAATTTTCTCTTCAAAGCTAGGGAACCCCAAAGAAAAAAAACACTCTGGCTGTGTAGGGAAAAATATAAGGAAACAAAACACTATAAAGGATATATGTATTCTACCCAATTTATTTAAATTGAAAGAGACATAAGTGCATTTATAAGAGTTGCTTTAGCTTTTGTACTTATCAGTGTCCTCAATCTTACTTCCATTACAGTCCTGACAGAATAATTAATTTCAGTCAATCAATCATTTAACACAAACTCACAGGTGACCTCAAAATAACACATAATCCACCAAGAACCAGTCACAACAACAATCTTTAAATTCCCTTGGAAAGGAAAATTAAGTCAGCTATGTGTGGCTTGGGGCAACCTAAGCTGTAAATCTCTCTTTTCTGATCTCTTCATATAGATGAAAGAGTAGTGCCGCTCTGGATTACATAGAACAATTATGTGTTCTAAAAACTCAGGGAATTGGGTTTCAGACAGCTTTAATCATTACCAATTAACTGCATCTTTTGCCACCCTGTAATAGTTTCACCAATGCCTATGAATGTTCAAGAATCACTTTAAGCAGCCAATCTTACATTTAGGTTAATGGATACTAAAAGGCCTGCCTATATTTGTCAACAAATCCAAACAGAGGTCACTTGCCTGACTGAAAAAAATATCCACCTTCTCCTTCTACTGCATACCTTAAAAAAGGTGGAGCAGACTTCAAACACTTGAGTAGGTTGCTACTCTAGTGTGAATAAATGGAAGGAACAGTGGATGAGGATTTCATTATTTGCTCTGGAAACCACTCAGAAAATCTAGATATTTAAGTTACTGTTACCTTTTTTAAGGATATAAACTTGTACTGTCCTTAAAACTAGGAGTCATTCTCTGGGAGTCATACCACTAAAGTGGTAGTCTTTGCTGTTCCTAAGACTGACAATATGCTCTTTCTACCTCCCCTATAAGAGCCTTTCCCTGGAAATTCCCCACCAGCACACCCATCCTAATAAGAACAATAGTGTAGATCCAAAAAAAAAAGAGAAGATACCATCAGCTGTCAGAATATTACTACTATGAGGTCAGTCTGAGAAATAATAGATGACACAGTGGTAAAAATGCTGATGCCTTTTCTATACTTCAACTCTCATCATTGCTACCCATAGCAGTGTTTCACCAAGGAGAAATTTTATGAAAACCTTGGTGAAGATAGCCACTCAGGGTTGCAACAAGATATATATGAAGTCATAACAGTCCAGAAAATGTAAAGCTCCTGAAATACAAAAGGCTCAGCAGTGTAAATCCAGGAAGATAAACTGACTATAGCTAGTAATTCAACCAAGCAATGCAGTTGTTAGCTAGACAAAAACCCTTAGTAAAATTTACTTCTGTTTTTAATTACACAAAAAACCTTGTGCCCAGAGGCACCACACTTTGATTTAGGAACACTAAATTCCTGTCCACATAATCCTTAGCAGTCAAAAACTACATGTTAGCCAAGCTTTCACAGCAAATCTAAAAAAAAAAAATAAGGAAACTGCTCTCAAATAGCAGCAGAGGAAATCAATCCAACAAAAAAGATTAACACCACCTCTTCAAGGCTGCCATTATACCAAGAGGCAACTGAGTTGTTGCAAACTCAAGGATACACAACAGGCAAGAATACACTTTAAGAAAAGCAAAGAATGGTAGAGGTAATAACTTACTAGACCAAGGGATATAGTTACGAAAACTGGACAAGCCTTTTGACGTGCATATCATTCTTCACATCTGAAGCAGAATCAGCCACGTTAAATCTAAATACTACTTGAGAAAAGCTGCTAGGAATTTAGCCATATAATTCTAACCAGTGAGATAATCTGAGAGAAAAAAAACAGTTAATATCTGTGGCGCAGAGAAGAGTGTTAACAAGGAAAGGGTGCCTGGCTCACATGACTTAAGCCATGGGTTTACCCTCCTTATTTGTCTGCTGCTCTAGGCATGTAACTACCTTGCCTGAAGCTGATGCAAGTCTGGTGAGACAGCTGAACTAAAAGCTGAGAAAAGATTCTTTATACCTTCATTATAAACGTACTGGAACATCAGCAAGAATGAGCACATGTTCTGAATCGGCAGGAAGCATTTCAGGATTCAGTTCTGTGAGCCAGAGAGATTCTCCCATGACAAGTAAGTACTATGACTTTGACTGTACAACTTCGTGACTTTAAACTGGGTTCTACCTGTCACTGTGTTCATACAAACACTAAGTACCACAAACAATACTTAATTGCTTGAAGCCATTTCTTCTGAAACAAAAAGTTTGATTACAGCAGCTGCTGAGGGTTTGTGAGTATATATGGAGTGTGAACCAGCAGCATATCCACATAGTACCTGCAAAGCAAGGGTTGTCTTTTTCAAAAACATCCTAGAAACTCTTACTCCCATTAGAGGCATGTCTGGGTAGAAGGCTATTATTTTCCTGAAGAAGTCTCCATGAAGTTCTGTCTTGAAGCATGACGTGGAGCTCCATTAGCATCAGCACAGTTTCCACCCACCAATGTAAAATTAAGCCAAAGCCATAAATTCAGTAAACTTCATCATCAGAACACAGACACACACACACACCAATTACCAAGCATTCTCCCCAGTTCATAGGCTGCATAAGCATATTTCAGAAATCACATGTGGAGAGTACCCAGAAAGTTACTTTTGAAGCATCAAGTCTCTGTTCTCTCCTGGACAATGGAGAAACCACCCATCAAGTATCTGAATGAAAAGTTCAGTTATCTTCACCTCCTCCCCTGGTGGAGAAGGAAAAGACAAGACAGACAGGCAGATAGATTGACCAGTCTGAGCACAAGACAGCCTTGAATGTTAGGCAACTGTCATTTCTTCAGAACACAAATTAAAAAAATAAAAAAGTAATTAAATAGCAAAAGTACATATGCTAACATTGACCTAAATCACACACAAACACTTGTCCCATGCAGATTTGCTACAGAACTAAATTGCTTACAGTTTTGAGTCCTATGCACCATAGCCAGAGCTCCTACCACCACAAGATGTCCTTATTCAGTCCAGTCACTGAGAAGCTGTGAAAAGATGCAGTCCAAATCTTAACAGCTGTATATTCTACACAGACCTTTAAGATTTTTACTGAGTTTCCTAGTTCTGTTTTTGCTTTTTCTTTTTTGATCTGAAAGAGATCATTGCAGCCCTTTTCAAGGATGCTCTTCATCTGTGCTTTACATTTTTCCCGACAGCAACTCAATCTAGAAAGGATGCAGTAGACAACTGCATGTAAATGTTGAGAAATTTTTCATACCCTGTTGGTGCAGAAAAATAACTTTCATACAGACCAAGAGTCCCATATTTGAGTAAAATAAAATGCTTGCTGTTTACTTGACAGAAACAGGTGATTCTATTTAAACTAGACAGGTTGCAATAAAACATTTGAGCTACCAATTGCTGACTGCTTACTTCTACATTCCAACCACAAAATGTTGGTACCTTGATAGTCATTAACCACTTCTAATGCCTCAATGAATCAGCCATGCTGCGACAAAAAGTGAAAACTACCATTTTGTTTCCCTATAAATGTAGATTGCAATACCCAAGACAGAAATAAACTAAGCAGTGCTGCTGGGCTGCACTGCTGAAAATTAAGTACATCTGAGATGACTGAAAATTCCTGCAACCTGGATTTTAGCTACACTATCACAATTCCCTTTCCATGTTACAAAAGACTCATGGGTTTCCACAGTTCTAGTATTTGTTAGTTGTGTTTTCCAAAATAGTTATATCTTTTTTAAAGAAAAAAAAAAAAACCTTGTTTTGAATTATTCCAGGACGTGATTAACCTTCACTCCTCTGCAGCGGTATTTCAAACAAAAAGAATGAAAAATATATATACACTGAAGGCCCTGCTAACAGCAGCACAAGGAAGGGATAATACGTTCTCAAGACCAAGTGCAAAAATCAAAGAAATCTGAGGACTGAGCTGTCTGGCAATTAAAGAATCATCCCTACCCCAGATCTGGACTTAGTTACATGGGATTGAAGATCCACTAACAACTTTCCAGTGGCTAAAAATGACTGCTGTCAGAATCCTGTCCTGCCCATCTGACTCAGAATAAAAACAGCCTCAGTGTAGTAGACAGTAGTCTACACCTCAGGCTACAGATTATCTTTTGTTTATAAAATTCCTCCTTGATATGGCAAATGAAATATGAGTACTTTAATATAAAAGAGATCTGCTTAATAAATATCACATTATCTACAAGTATTTTTAACAAGATGCATATTGTGTTTGTAAAAGCTATACAGAGCATAAGATTCAACAATGTATTTTGTTAAGATGACAATAAATTCCATTTCAATAGCTCATACTGCATAGGAGCCATTAGTATTATTGGATTGTATATATTTTAATGATCCTGGCAGTGAGGAAGCAATACACTTCCCTCTCCCCGCCCCCACTTTAAGGATGTCGTAAGACATTAAGCATATTAAATGCTTAGAACATCAATTAGAAACCAACCTGACTTTTGTAAGACTTGAGAATGCAGGTATTGTTCACGGGAGTAGGTATGCGCCTAAGGTCTGTACAGGAGTAACACTTACAAATGCAGAAACAAGAAAGAAAGCAGAAGTAACTTGGTGTGTTTATAGACCTCTATTCCCTTTCTCTGTGCCTGAACTTTCAATCATGTGAATACAAATTTATTATTCTAAATGCAAAATTCAGATTATATGAAAATTAAAGATATTACACCTTGTCTACAGTGCATATTTGGGATCTAACTTACCCTCAAGTTAGACTTACTCCTGAGCAGAAAATTTTCTTTTTATACTTTAATCCACAAAAGTTGTTAGGCATAGGCCATGCAATATACAAACATATGTCAATACACTGTATATACTGTGGTCCAATTGTACAATAATAAACAACCAGACAAGTCTGGCCTTATCATGATTAATTATTCTTGAAGAACAAAACAAAACAAAACAAAACAAAACTCGCTCTGCACAACTAATTGTGATTACACTGCAAAGGCAAGAGGTAAACTCCAAAGTTAAATAAATAGTTTTGTAGGCTGCAACTATAAAAACATAGTATCTCTATGAAAGAAATATGTTGGCCCTAGAAACTGTACTGGACTTTTATGCAGCTTTATGCTGTTATCATTTAAAAGAAAGAAAAAAAGAAAAAAAAAAGAAAAAAGAAAAAACAAGTCAAAAAAAACCAAACCAAACCAACCAACCAAAAAACCCCAAAACACAACAAGAAATCTTTGTATATTTGAATAATGGTTCCACATCTTACTTATGGCTCCCCTAGAATTTAACATTTTGTCTTCTCCTTTACAGATATTAACACTGTCTTGTGATATACGAAAGGTATTTCCCAGATTTTTGAGAATTAACTCAGAAAAGAGAGAGGGCTGACATTAACAAGTCTACAGATTTAGAGCACTTCAATCTTTAGCCTAAGGTGAAATAAGTTATTACTGGATTTTTGAAGGTACTGAGTATCCATAATTCCATGTAGTTCATGAAAGATGCAGATGCATAAAGACAGAAAAATAACACTACACATCTCATAGCCAAAAAATAACTCACCAAAATTAGCAGACGCTTTAAAACATAGGCCTCAGTGATTTGACTCTAATTAAATGGAAGTTGAAGTCAGAGCCAGGATTAGAAGCCACAGGGGGATCCTTTGATCTCAGTTTCTCAGACCAGGCTGCTTTTTGCTCTACCGCACTTTCCCTTCACTTCAGCAACTCTTATGCTGCTGCTTTAGCAGAAGAGAAAAATCAACTACAGGCATGTGGCTGGGAAGGAATTTTTGGCATCTCTACAAACATCCACAACTGGCATTATCTTCAACAGATGAAGACTGATATTTCCGAAGTCACAAGTCCTCCTAAAGCTTTGGTCCACGGGACCCTCACAGTCCATGTTTTTCTGAGTATTTTATACAAGTCGAGCATACTTTAAATTGTTTACAATTACACAATGGCACATCCAAAATATATGCAATATGGCATTGCAGAACACAACAAATAAAACCTTGAAAGGCTGACAATATACAGTTACTACCAAGCTAACGCTATATAAATATACTCAGAGGGCATTTCATACTCTGCCTTTATAAATAACTGTTTCTCCTTCTGCCACAAAGCCCTTTTCCAAAATTAGTACAGACATTAGGCTCCTGAGAAATAGCATGAGGAATGTTTAGCCTGCAAACTTTGGGCATGCATTTTGATAATTTTGAAGGGACAAGTATAAAAGTAGTCTTTAATTATCTCACACCAAACAGGGTTCACTTTTTTGCCTTCACTTTTTTGTCTTCATATGCCAAAAAAATAAACATGCAAAAATAGAGAATTTTAACTAAAAAGAATTTGTCAGAGAAATATAAACAGGTCATCAGGGAAATATAACATTGTAATACATATAAAATTTACCAGAAAGTTTACACTTACTATAAAGGCCCCAATCCAGTGGGTGGTACATTTTGTGCCACCTCCAAAATAAGAAATTGAAAACAGAGCTTCACTGAGCAGATAAGGCTACATGAGGGTGCTATGGCAGCACAGAATTGACGAAGACATCCCCAGATCTGCAGATGAGGTGCAGATCTCTCTTCCAAACAAAGTGCAACTGTAAAAGAGGAGTGAAGAGAAGGCTTTCTGGTGCTTTACCTCTTCCCACACCTGAAAGAAGAAGGAATTTAAAACCAAATTTAGCAGCTCTAAACTACACAGGAATATCTCATTGTGCTCCAGTAGGCCCAGAACTATTCACTGTGTCTCTCCACCGCTGTCAGAGATGACAATGGCTATTTTTGAAAGTCATCTTTTTTTAAAAAGTCCTGACCACTATTCGCAATCTACTAATGTAAGTGAACCTCAGTACATAATCATAATCCAATTAAAGCAATTTCTGAAGACATGTAGCTTTTTACAAAAATAAAGTTATTTTTGAGGCTACTGAATAATGTATACAAAGATTGAACTACGCACATTAAGTTGCAAGCCATTCAGTTTGGAATGGATCTGTGCAGGCTATTTAGAGATTTCAATGAACGACTCACTGATTTTCAAACCATTACTACATTATATGAACAATTGAAGAAGATCTTTCCCCAGTGAACAGAAATCTAATAGCGCTCTTTGTTTTTAAGAAATCTAGTGCTCTTTTTCTTTAATTTCTTACAGAAGTCTCATTTTAGTGCAAGTAATACAGCTTGCTAGGAATGTACAAGAGTGACTAATAGCATAATTAATTCACAGAATTCTTCTATTTATTGCACTGCTTCCATATACAAAATTACAAAAAAAAAAAAAATCAACAGATTTCCCTCTCAAAAAGTATATTAAACAGTCAACATCCTTTTTTCATACCTTAAAAAACATCTTTCAAAGATATGAGGAAGACTGAACACTTTGAGTGCCAAATTTTGCTAGCTTTGCAACTTCTACTGTGTTAAGCAGTAGAAGCTGTACCCTAAATTCAAGAAATGCAGATTAGGTTTTCTGGTGAAGAGCACTGATTGTTCAACTGTCAAAAATTTTGTTGCACACACAGGTGACAAAAGAGTTTTTCCTGATCAATAACATTTGACAATATCAGGAACTTTTTATGCAGTTTAAATGGAAAAGAATACACATACTCCTGAGAATATTCATCTGTTCTTTTGTAGACATGCTTTACACTGTTTGCTTACTGTAATACAATACTTAGAAATCTGTTCCAACTCATTTCACACTGAAAACTTGGTAACACCTACATTTACAGATTTAGGTTATACAAGTTAAAAAAAAAAAAAAAAAAGTGCTATTCAGATGCAAAATAAGTTGACTTTTGCCTTTAGAAATTTAAAGCTGCCTTCTTTCAAAAGACTAAGTCAAAGCTCAGCTAGCTGATCTTGCAGAGATCAACTTGTTTAAATCTGTATTAGCTCCAGTTTCTGACAATCTGTAGTGTAAATCTCTCATTACCCAAATGATACTGAGTTTGAAATATTAATATCATGGTCACAAAAAGGGCAACAGAAATTAAGATAATGCTAGCCTGCTGTGTCCTTTTCTCTGGAGCATAAGTTGTTGCTGCGGTTTTGGTGATTTCAAAAAAGCTGTCCTTAAAAGACTGTTCACTATATCACATGAAATGTCTTAAAACTCTTCCCAACCAACCCATCTCATTTGCTAATTATTTGTATTTTCCTTACTTGAAAATAAGAACATGTGTCTAAATAGTATGAAAGCTCTCCCAGAGACATACAATAACAAAAATCAGAATGCCTGATAGAACAGACAGACATTCTCTATAGTCACTAGTACCTGGTTTTATGATAGAAGATGGCTGTACCCATCATTAGCCAGGGAAAGTTATTCAACCAACCAACACAGAAAAAGGGAGTCACCTTACAATCATTCTGTTCGGAATATCTTAAGAGCAAAAAGGAGAATATGTCAAAAGCTTGTTTGGGGTTGGGCTTGTTTTTTGCCATCACTTTTAAAGACACTCTTACTATCAAGGGTCACCTCTCTGAAAACTGACCTCTCTAATGAGAAGTTTTCTTGACTTTGACAGTGATACAAAGAAAGGAATGCTGCTTGAGAGGAAAGAGAGAAACCACAATAAATGGAGTTTAAGTCTGGTACTCTAACAATTGTATTTAACAGTAAGAAATAAACTGGGCGAAAAAAAAAAAAAGAAAAAAAAATAAAATAAAATGCTCTGATATGGCCAGCATTCACTAGAACACACTAGTAGGTGGCTAGTATAAGGCAGAGCATTTTAGCACTTTATACAAGCACATTTATAAACATGTTTTGGATGCTCATTCTAGGATGCACCATAGCCCTTACAAAGACCTCACTTATTTTTGAACTACATAAGAGCTGAGAAAAAGAAGTAGTTTTGCTCATTATACAAGATAGTATTTTTAAAATACTAACCAGTGGGCAAACAATATCGCTGTAAGTAGTAGTAGGCCTTATGTTCATGGAGGCAGAATAGAATTTTGAGAAGTCAGAACTTGGAAATATGACTGCTAAGCTGCTTTTCTGAATTAGTCAAAATTTCATAGCCTCTGTGGGTAACATTTCCAGTTTTGTAGCTGAGTTTTTAAACAATGAAATGTTCTGTTTCTCATGACTCAAGGAGCTAAATCACTTATAGAACTCTTAGCAAATGCAAGCGTTTTGAGTCAATGTTGCTCCAGGTAACACACTCTGCTTTGGGACTAAAAATAAAATCATTCATTCAGAATATAAGTGAGAAAAAAAAAAAAGCAAGCTCTGCAGAGTTTTCAAAAATGCTTCTTCCTTCTGGGTTTGAAGCTAAGCTCACTATTTACGTGAAATCTTGACAGAACATAAAAATTTGAAACAGCACAGCTGCAGAGTGTCAATCCTTTACCTTGTGTAAAATGATAGATCCTTCACTACAATGACATTGGCAAGTTATTAGAGGATACATGTATTAAAAGAAAAAAAAAAGAATCCTGTTTAGAACTCAATTACACAAGGTTTCTTTAGCCACGTGAAAGGTGCTTAGCATAAAGTTCCCTACAGTTGATAGAAAATAAAACTGCTTGGCACTTAACTGAAACTGGCTAATGAATGGTTTCAATAATCAAGTCAGGAATTTGGGAAAGATACAGTGAAGTCAAAGAAAATTCAATAGGCTTTAAATCAGAACAGGAGTCAAGAGAATAGATGACTAAACTTGATTATTTTTTCAGCTGTACGCAACTAACAGCACTAAACAATCTCCTTGCTAATATTTAAACTTAAATTAGTGACTTATTCTGTGTGTGATCCCCAAGAGATTAATCAAGAAAACAATAGAAGAATTGAAAACAGTCACCTATCCTACAATCTTATCAGAAGCTATAAATTTACAAGACTTTCACATAATGCCTGTACTACAGTAAAGAAAGCTTTACAAAAGGATCTGATCTCTTCCAAGTTAGAATGGTGGCTTCTAACTTTAGGACACTTTACTGTCTTAACATGCTGTATGATATCCAAGCAAGCAGCTATGTAGAGTTTTCCCCATTTATCCCTATGAATTAGAGTCTGTGATTTTATCTCCAGCTTCTCCTGTGTGCATGCAAGTGTGTATGTTGTCATGCCCCAAGCAGTTCTGTGTAGTTCTCAGGGTTGAAGCAGCTCTTTTATTGTAATCAGTTTTCATTACAGTCCTTTGATCTCTCTCCATTCTTTGTATACAACACTTCATCACCTTTATTTTCTGTCATAATTGCATGTGAAAGATTTCTCCTTTGATAGACCCTGAATGCCAAATCAGTATCGAAAAGAGTGTTGAAAAGTGTCATGTGCTCTGTCTGCTTTAGAAGGCATCCCATACACCTGTGGAAGACAAACAATTTTTCAGTGATATGACATATCTATCATCCGTCCACAGGATATGAGCTGTTCTGTCTGCTTAATAGCAAGAGGCTATGCATAGCAAAATAGTAACTGCTGAAAGAAATGTGTAGCACATTGCAAACTGTCTGGCAGCCCTCCCTAAGCCTCATCTCCTTCTGGCCTGCTGATAATTCACAGACTGTTCCTGTGCGCTCATCACTCCGGCAGTAAGAGTGGCTAGATGGGGCCCCCTGTCTCTGCTCCCTGTCACACTGTCATTCAGGTGTGTCTGTCTGCCATCACCTGCTGACAGAGCCACATGCGTCTCAATTACAGAAGAGGCCTCCATTCGCACTGCTGATGAAGATGTTCAATCTGTACTGGCTAATAGTATTCGCCCATGAAGATGTGTCCTCTGGAGCTTGTAGAAACAGACACCAGGTGAAGCCTGTTGACTGCTACAGAGTGATATTTCTCACCATAGTTTTGGTAACAAATTATCAGTGGCCAGTCCTTTCCTCCACAACTCCTAGCCTCTGCCATCCCCCTACTGTGGTAAAAGACAGGAGGGATATATAAAGATTTTTTTTCCTCTCCCTACTTCAGTGTGAGAACAAGTGATTAAACAGCAAAACTGGAAAGTCTGATATGATACAATGTCTGAGTAATTTATTCCTCTTTCGTATTAAAAACTCCAATAGTTTTTATAACCAAGGAAATTTTTAACATTTCCAATTTATATATTCAGCTTATTGGTGGGAAAAAAAAAAAAAAAACAAAACAACACAACCCACCCCCCCACAAAACAACAACAACAACAACAACAACAACAACAACAAAACAGGTACAAGGAGGGAAAATTGCTGGAAGTCAATAACGTTAGATATATTTTTGTTATATATATATATAAGCCATATAACCAGAGAGGATAACAGTCAGTGGTGTTTGACCAGCAATGATACATTATTGTTGATATATCAGAATTTCCTTTTGGTGTTTTAGATTCCTCAGGGATTCAAGTTTTAATACCTGCATGTGCTTCAGGAAGCATCATGTTACAAGGATTTATATTTAGAAGTTATGTCTGCACTAGGATTATGCAGAATATGAAAAAATATATATACAACTACACTCTGCGGGGCCAAGTTTTAGCAGAACAGTATAACAATGTTATTACACTTATCATTGCTAATAGTAGTAGTAATAAGATGTTATGCAGTTTACAAGTGCTCAGGATAAAATGTGAGGTTTCATTCTCATACAAGGCAGGTTATTATGTGAGATCTTTCATGCAACTATGAAATACTGTAGCATGTAAGGAGAAATTATTTGCATGCAGTTCTGGCTAAAAAAAAAAACTGGAATGAGAACAGCACACTATGGAAAGAAAGGAATTCACAAGCAGCAATTTCTATTGCTAGGAAAGGTAAACCTAGATCTCTTGAAGTTAAAAAATGAAATAAAAAAAAATAATAACCATAGTTATCACAGAATAATAGAGCAGTTTGGTTTGGACAGGACCTTAAAGATCACACAGTTCCAACCACCCTGTCATGGGCAGGGACACTTTCCATTAGACCAGGTTGCTCAAAGCCACATCACATCTGATCTTGAACACTGCCAGGAATGGGACATCCACAACCTCTCTGAGCAACCTGTGCCAGTGCCTCAGCACCCTCACAGCAAAGAACTTCTTCCTAATATCTAATCTATATCTCCCCTCTTTACTTTAAAGCCATTCCCCCTTGTCCTATCCCTACATACTCTTGGAAAAAGTCCCTCTCCAGATTTCTTGTAAGTCCCCTTTAGGTACTGAAAGGCTGGAGTTTTCTTTGGGCTGAACAACCCCAACTCTCTCAGTCTGTCTTCATAAGAGAGGTACTCTAGCCCTCTGATCATATCTGTGGAGTTCTCTGGACTCTCTCCAATAGGCTCACATCCCTCTAGTGTTAGGGGCTCCAGAGTCAAATGCAGTACTGCAGGTGGGGTCTCATGAGATCAGAGTAGAGGGGTAAGATCACCTCCCTTAAACTGCTAGCCACTGTCCTTTTAATGCAACCCAGGATACAGTTGGATTCCTGGGCTGTGAGCACACTCTCACAACAACACATGTTGAGCTTCTTGTCAACCAACACCCCCAAGTCCTTCTCCTCAGGACTGCTCTCAATCCAGTCTCTGCCCAGCCTGTATTTCTGCTTGGGACTGCCCTGACTCAGATGCAGGACCGTGTACTTGGCCTTGTTGAACTTCACAAGGTTTGAACGGGCTCACCTCTCAAGCCTGTCAAGGTCCCTATGGATAGCCCAACTGCATACTGAGATTATAATATTAGGCTGTAAAACCTAATAAATAAGTTGCTAGTTTTGCTCAAGTTCTCAGTTATTATTTAGACCTTTCCATTTGGTGTAACAGGCGTCTACTTCAGTGACTGAAGCAACTAACATACACTTCTTTACACTTTATAGAGTGTATGTAGAAAACCAGGAATCCTGTATGAAGCCCTCACCCTATCCCAGCTTAAGATCTAGACATTTGCCCCTTTCTCTGGTAACTGGCAGAAGATCAGGCAATGTTAGTCAATAATTTGTTCTGAAAATTTTACAGACATAATCTTAGTTCACATAAAACCCTTTAAAAGGTATTCTGTTGTGCAGCTCAACACACTTCTTCCATTTTCTATCTTTCTGCCTATAATTAAAAAGCTTTTTGGACCTACCAGTTACTCCTCTTGAGTAATATCACTTTTCTCCTTCCCTACTGACCATAAACTTTCCTTAAACTGGGAATTGTCTTCAGTTCTAGAAACACACTTTCATTCAATAGGACTTAAATTTAATAGCGCTTCATAATTGAATTCAGATCCATATATTGGAACTTTACAATAAAATTAAAGTAACTGGTATTAATAACAATAGTATTAATGTAATATTTTTATTTTTGTTCAGATGGGTGCATTTTTGTTCAGATTTATCCATTTCCCAGCAGTCACAAGTGATAAATGCGATGTATAGCATTTAAATTGAACAGCTAATTTCTGTGACATCACATACTGGAATTAAAAATTTTAATTTCCATCAACAAGCGTCACAACACAAGTAACACACCTTGAAAATAAAGCTATAGTTATCTTTTTTTTTTTTACCGTACTACAAGGAGACATAGATCTACCTGCCATTTATGTATAAATAAGAGTCCTTGATGCTTAATAGCAACACTCAGCACATGTTCAGTTCTACACTATCAAAAAATTCATTTATGCACTTTTCCTAAACATGAACAAATTGAAAGAATAATTACTCTAAAGTAGAGAACATTGATGCCTAAGTTATCCCACCCTGAACTCAGGTGAGTTTCCTGCTCAAACTCCTTCTAGATGAAGACCTTTAAAACATTGGAAAGCAAGATTATTATTTAACAACAAGGAATATTTGCAAGACTGAATATAGAAAATGAACCTCAAGGACAGTCATGGAGTCACTGCCTGGATTTAATCTTTTAGAGATTCAAGATATTAAACTAAGCTCAAGAGCATTCATATACAACAAGCAGAAATGAATAATTATAATTATAGAAATGAATAATATATAAAATATAATTATAATAATTGGTGTGACAAGTGAAAGAGGAAAGTAAATCTAGTCCTCTCTCCCCATTTTTTAATTTTTAAAAAGGCATGGTTTGTGACCTCAGCTCAATAAATAAGAAATCTTAAAGCTAAAATTACTTGTAGTTAGAGTCTTTGCTTCTTCCTCCCCACCTCAATGTGGACATAAACGGTGACATTCTAATTTGTTTTCTACTCAGTTCTAATGTTCTCAAAGATAACTGGGCTAAAAAGCCAGGTAAACAAAAATATCCATACCACAGCTGTGTGGTTGCCTGAACTGCAAAGGAATACAAAGAAGCAAAGATTTAGATGTATGGAAGAGATGTTAAATCCCAGCTGACAAACTTTGTACATAGAGTCAATTCACTGTCTGCAGTTCTGCAAGTTTTAGAAGTATTTTATTTAAAAAAAAAAAAATACATAGGGAAAGAAAGGAAACCCTCAAGTAAGTCAATTCTTAGGGCTTTCCTTCCTACCTCATGAAATAGAATTAGACTCAGTAAGAACCAGAAGAGGAAGAAATCTAAGAACCTTTCAAAAAAATCTTCTAATTTCTCTGTTATTGTTTATTCATGAAATACATGAGTTTAGGACTGAATCAGCCTCCATTCTATACTTCTCCAATAATCTTCTAATACATACTATTTTTTCAGAGCCAAACACTTAAGAAATGTCCCAATTTTTGTCCCCAGCACATCCTCTCCTCTCCCCCCACACTCCTAATATGTGTCTCTGTTTCTATCTCATCAGCTTCTCAAAACTGGAAGATAAGCCTCCATTTTCTTGATCATATAGTCCCGAATAGTGCATTTAAAGCACAAAACCTTCTGTCTGTACCTTTTAGTAACATAAAGCACCACAGAAGATTTATCAGTTTCTAGTTCTCTATTTTAATATCAAAAAAGCAACTCTAAGCAATTAGCATCAAAGCAACTGTAAGCAATATTTATAATGGCAATTGGTAAGATATAATGTTTTACAAAAATTATTTTTAGTCATATTAATGATTGATTACACTCTTTAGAATACAGAAGTGTAATAGAAAACAGTTCTAGACTTTTAAAAGTTAAGAGCTGAGCAGACAAGACAAAAATTTAGAAAGAAAACAGAGGCAGACAGTGATTAAATTGTTTGCCCAAGGCTACATAACAGGTCAAAGGCAAAAATGTGAGCTGGAAGCAATTCCCCTAGCTTTCCAACAGAGTTCCTGAACACCAGAATATCCTGAGTTTTAAAATCTGAGGTAAAAAAGCTCTCCAGTGAAAAATCTGTATTAACCCCATTAACAAAAAATCAATGGAATGCTTAATCCATTGATTAGGAGTTTTGCAATTATTTTAAATACTCTGCATGCACACATTGTGCATGTAGCTGAAATCTGGTGGCTCTTGGCTAATCATGAGTGTTGCCTCACACTTCCAAATGAGGAAAGAACTGTAAAGCAAAGATGATCAGAACTGTCACCCCTGGGTCACAGGAGTCAACACTCTTGATTATGTCAGAGGATGCTCAGGGTGCATCTGCGGACATTGTTATTTATTTTTTAAAGCTATTTCATAAATAATTTTAACATGAAAAATGTTCTCTATGAGAGAAACACTCCAGGAAAAAGATGACATATTAGAATGATGGCATTTGAAAAAAAAATAAATTATTCACCACAGCACCGAGTATTCAGTGTGATGTAACTTGAGTTATGGACTCATCTCTTTTAATACAGATTTCTCAATGTAAGGAAATGCCAATATTGTGTAGTGGTGTTGATGCAATAAACACAACTAAGAAAATGCAGTCTATAAGAAATGAAGAGATCCATAACGGCACAGCATATTCAAATAAATAAATATAATATTTGTGAAAACAGGTTTCATCTACCTTGACTCAACAGCAAAGCCAGCAGAGGTGTCAGTCGAACAGAACAATGTGTAAAAACTCAGTATCGCATACTGCTCCATCAACTCAATGTGTATGGCCTCATCTATGTGTTATATTCATGATTATGAATTATGAACACAGAGCTCCAGTTGCAACATCAGTCAACAGAAAAGTCACTTATACTTCCAAGTTAACAGTGCTGATTGTGACATTACCTAAATCCTGTAGTAATCTGCTGAAACTCACTTCACAGAGCAGCACTTTACTTTCAAGGCACAGAAAAACAGAATCTTGTTTCAGACCTGTAGCAAGTGATGGAATTAGGCAGACACTATAGCACAAAACCAGTTGCTGCATAAAAGATCTTGTGACGTCACAAGTTCCCTCAAACAGCTACAACATACGCCTTTTCTAAGAATAACTTTTTCAAAGAAGCCTTTCCAGAATAGTTGTGCTTATATCATGAAATCATGAGTGAGAAGGAAGAGGGTCAGAAAGACTTTGAATAAGCAAGAGAAGTGTGACCAGTACCAGTGTTCCAAAAACAAACCCAAAGATCAAAATTCTATTTTCAGGACAACCTAAAAAATAAAGGGAGCTAGAAAGAAAATGCTAAAAACTCTCACATAATAAGAAATCAAAACAAAACTCATATTCCAAGATTCATGTATACAGAATACTAATAAACACAGGAATGGGACTTTTAAAGAGAAAAGGAACTGCCTCCAACCAAATAGCAGCAATTTAAATCCCTGTGTCTGCCTGATAAGGTACCAACTATCCAGCTAAGCTGAGAAATGAAACTAAAAACCTGACACTAGCAGACTCTGGGTTTAACAGAGCTTCTTCATTAATTATCTAGACATTGGCACTGCTACTATGAACTTCTGACTATACAGAGCAAGAAAAATTCATCTGGCCACAAGCACTTGAAGGTTAAGAAAAAACCAACACAAACCCCAACAAAAAAACCCTAACAAGAAAAAAAACCGGCATTTCACTGGATGCAGCATTTGTATGCTTATCTACAGGTTTTTAATGTCACTTTACAGTTAATAATTAGCCCTCCTCTGGCCTGCACAAAGAGTGCCACTGAGACAAAGGAAAATGTTAAGTGTGTTAGCTATACTTGCCACTGGTATAAATAGTCAAAGGGATGATTAATGAATGAGGGGGAGAATTAAACAGAGCAGTGAACAAAGACAAAGCCCGTTTGCTTGGCTGCCCACAAACCAAGACAAGCTGCATCGATAAAGAAACTACAGAAAGTGACAAACAAAAAATCAGCTTAATAGACAGCTCATGAAGACTTTATTTAACCCCACATTATGACAGCCTCAGTGCTTTATTAACACTCTGACATGTTAAGATGCCAGGGTCATTTGAGGCTAAAACACACATTTGTTGGGGGGAAAGGCAGAGGAAAAAAATGCACATTTTCATGCCACAGAAAGAAAAACAGAGAAGGCCCAAATAACTTAAACAACACCCTTCAGTTCTCCTTTGTGGAGCATGCCAAAATCGACATTTTTAAAGAGTTGTTTAGAGATGTCAAACAAAGCAGATGAAGCACTAACACAAGCGACTCAGAAGAAGTAGCTTGACAAGCCTTATCCTTCTCTTCAAATGGCTATATTTTAGACAGACGCCTTTCAGATTTAAAAGAAAAAAAAAAAGTGTGATGGCTTTTAAATTTAAAGCAAGTTATAGTTGCTTTTTCCCCTTTATTAGAGCTAGTGAACATTCCAAGTTACCCTGCACAGATTACCACAGATATCAGAAATCTGTGATTTTTTAATAACAAGCCATGCAATAAAGTTGATTAACACAATATAGTCCAGCATCTTGATTGCCTGGGCCATTTTCCAACTTTGACTTTAACATAATCAAATTAAATATATATTTTGAGTTATCTTGCCTTTTCTTTTGTTAGATAGAGTTGCTGTTTGGTTGTGTTTTTTTGAAATAAATATAGCAATTTTCACAAGTACTCTGTTTCTCTTCATCAGCTGCATTAGACAAACACAATGCACTAGACAAGTCTAATAGACTTCTAATAAGAGATAAGATATACAGTAAAGTACAGAAAATGTTAAAAAGAAAACCACAGTGAAAACCCCACAACACATGAACAAGTGGAATAGTTAGATAACTTCTTGTCCAGCTTGTAATGTCATAAGTTCAAAATGGCATAGGTAATGTCATGACTAGCTACATCTTCTAACATGACAACCCACAGTATGTAAATATTTTGCTGATACTGAAAAATGAGAATAGAAACTTTCTGTTGCTATGAATTAAATATTGTGCATCCCTGCAATGTCAAAAAAAAAAAATTATTCTCTCCATACTGCTGTACAACTTTTTACTAAATAAAAAAACCTGACCTATAGAACTTTTTTATTGACTTTTACATTTTTAGTAGAGATATTATCATCTCAAATCATCATTAATATTCCTTTAAGCTTTGTGTTCATGCTTTTTTCACTGTACAATACCACCCTCTCATCCATCCTCCTACTGCAAAGCTTACTTTTGTATGCTTCACTGCTTGATTTTCTCACTGTAAGGTCTGTGAAAATAAGCTGGAGCAGAAAGCCATTCTGTATTACTTAAATACTTCTCTCTACCATAATGCAACATGTCCAGAACTGATACCTTTATGAGTGGCGAAGACAGACCCTTCTAATAAACAGCTTAATGATTTGAAAATTGAACACACCCAAAACATAATGCGAGATCATGCACAAAAAGCAGTCCACATTTTCTGCTAAAGACCCTCATGTTGCTCTGCGAGAACAAACTTGCTCAGGCTTCTACTTTCACTTCCATTATATATATGCCAACTTTGCAATATCTAAATTTTCTCCATCAACTGCATAATATCTCCTAAGACACAATGCAAAATTTTGCTTCAAACTCCATTTACAAAGAACTGTAACTCCATTTCTGAGGGGTGTTAGTGTCAGATGTGTTTTCAACAAGTAAGGCAACCCACAGTTATGACAGCAACTTGTAGAGAAAACAATGTAAATTTTCCATTTTGAAGGATTCGTGTTTTATCCTCAAATGTAAGGTTAGATCAAGTAATACAAGAGTAACTATAATACAATTTGCACTATTTCACTGTGTATTCAGGATAGTGCTTTTTAATACTCATAATGAGCCCTACAGAAAGATATTTAGTATGGGAAGTAAGCAGAGAAGCATATGACACTGTTCTCTTCCCTCCCATATCTAAGGCATGGCAAATGTCCTTATACCAAAGCTGGTCTCTCTTTGTAAGAACCCTTCAGGCATTTGTTTATTGCAAAAAACTTCAGCTGGCAACTGAATATGCATTGGTGAGTCTATATCATATGCTGATAATATCCAGACCAGCTTATACACCGTGAGAACTTTAAGAATTTACTGAGGGCATTGAAAGGAGACTAAAGAGAACTCTCCCTTACTGTGCCCAAATTCTCCAAAGTTTTATTTCTTTTTTTTTTTTCATGTCATTTCCTGTGTAAAAAAAAAAAAAAAAAAAAAAATCAATCACACTTTGGACAGTCAGAATAATTATTTTCTTAAGTATACTTTTTTGAAATAAATCAATCCCAAGTCAAAGCTCCAATTAAACTTGAGTAACTAACTGCTCTAGATTCCTCTGAAAGCTCCAGATGGATTATATATACTCTGAGCTAAAATATTTCTTGGTATATATCTCAAAATACAGAATGCGCTATATATAAAAGAAACTGTAGGGTTTGCCTGAGCCTTCCAAGTTTCGATTTCTTAGCCCAGTTCTGATTGAATATCAAAGATTTTATCTTAATGTACAATACCGTTCAGAAATAGTTTCCTCTCTTGCCCACTGCAGTTTTTTTAAAAAGATTTGATAAAAAATTTTAACTGAGATGGGGAGGAAGAGGTAAGTGTTCTTCTCCAGATGTCCTAAGAGGTGAAAGATAGACCCCTCCATATGGGTCAGAGCAATCCCAGGCACAGCTACAGGTTGGGCCAAGAGGAGATTCAAAGCAGCCCTGCAGAGAAAGACTTGGGGGTGGTGGTCGATGAGAAAATGAACATGAGCCGACAGTGTGAGCTTGCAG
>JBCJKH010062107.1:0-28826 GCA_039877255.1 Loriculus beryllinus
TTTTCCTAACATGAAAATTAACCTCTGTAGTTGCATCACATAATTACTGTTCACACCAATATAGCCTCCGTATTTGTCTACACGTCTGGAAGGTATGTGAAATGAAAAAAATAATAATGATTTTTCTGATTTTTGAGACGTTTTTGGTCATACCTTGATTTTTAAAATGCAAAGCAATTTTATTGCATATGAATTAAAGGTTCTAAACACATGCAATGATACGGGTAAGTCTTCAGGTTTGTTACTACAAGATTTAATTTAATTGCTTCTTAAATACTGTCTTTTCATGTGGCTACTGCCTTTTTTGCAGTCTAAGTGCTAGTGAAATAGCTAGGAAAAAGGCCATCCAAAGTTAAATAAACCATGCTTGTTTCCACACACTTATGCATGGTCATATCTCCATCCGTCATCTTTCTTTTGCTTTTGTCTGGTGAGGTAGAGTGGTTTTCATCTCTTACAGGGTGATGGTGCTGTCCATCAGTTAAATTACTGTTCAACGTGTGTAAACACATGCTTTATTTAATGCAAAACAAAATATATAGTAATTGTTTGTCTGAACTAATGTCTGGTTTGTAGACAATAAGATCAGGACAAAAACTACTGAAGAAGAAAACCACTGAAGCAGAGAAGAAAGGTGGAGGATGGTTTAGTGGTTTTTGGGGTAAAAAAGAATCTAGGAAAAAGGAAGATGAAGAATCATCTGTTCCTGAAAGTAGGTGGAGACTATAATGCATTCTATAGAGGCATGAAATTTTTGTCTATCTATCTATCTATCTATCTATCTAGAAGAACGTTATGGTATGTTTTGCTTCCTACTGTGCAGAAGGAGAGAGTATGGCAATGCAGTATTGATCCATTTTATAGTTTTACTTAATGAATATTGAGCTGGCAAATAAGACATGCTTCTAAAACAGCTCTTAGGTTTTCAGAACCTTGGTAAGGAGAAGAGTATGGTTGTAGTGTCACAGGCAGTGGCTGTAATACTGTATTCTGCTGATTTGCTGTCTGGACAAGAGATTCGTTCTAATAGTACTCCTCAATGCTATTTTCATCACTAGGAGTTGTGAGTACCTTTTGTAATCTAAATTATGTTGATATCTGTGCTGTGTATGTAATGCCATATATAAAGACTTCTGTGTAAATTGTTTCACTACATGGGTTTTAGTGCTATGTGAAGAATCAAAGAAATGTGTCATAAGTAGAAAACAAGTGGGAGGAAAACCCCTTATCCTTATGCATTAAAGGGCAAATTTTTGAGTCTTTTTTGTTTTGTTTTAGCTATTGATGAACTAATGACACCAGAAGAGAAAGCAAAGCTTTTCACTGCCATTGGATATAGTGACAGCTCCTATCACCTTTCCTTACCAAAACAGGTAAGCAACTTTTATAGGAATGATTTAAATCCTGCCTCCCCCCACCCCCAAACTAAAAAAACAACCCCATGCTTCATATGCTTCCAAACTAAAAAAAACCAAAAAAACCATGAACACTTTCTACTGCATGTTAGCCTTAAGATAAACAGTAGAATGTGTGTCAGTGCAAGTCACATCTGGTGAATGCACAAAGAAGATAAAAAACAGAAAACACAAAGAATGGCAAACATTTTCTTTGTGGTGTTCTGCCGGGTGCACAATCCTGATTTAGAGTGCTTTAGAAGTAACAAACTGAATGAGATACCAATTTCCAACATGGAAGAAGATAAGAAAAGATAACATGAAACTTTAATTTCATTTACAGTTATCTTTTTCATTGTATCTGTTTCTTGCTACATGTTGTGGTGAAAACTAAATCAATTTGTAGTTTGATTTTGGTAATTGAATAGTCACTGTTCATATGAAGGTGAGCACCAGCATGTGATTAGCTCGTATTTGACTTAATGTTTGTACTTTAAGAGTTGCCTTTTTTTGAAGGATCATGTTATGCTTCTCTTTAAATGTTTTTCCTAAACAAAAGTATGAGGGGATTTCAGTAGTACTTTTTTGTACTACACAAAGGAAAGCATAGAATGAAAAAAACGTATTTGAGACAGATAGTTTTTTGGCTTGTTAAGCAGAGGTATAAAAGATAAAGTTTTACAAGAATAGTGTTCTTAAGAGGGCTTATAGGACAACTAAGAAAATGTGAAGTAGTAAGGTTTCTCTCAGTAGACTTTATTTTCTGTGGGCACTGTTACACATGTCTTAAATCTTAACCCAACTGGTGGTTCTGCTTCAAGTTGGTCGCCCCTTACAGAAGCACTTTATACATTAAGACCATTTCGTTCAAGGAGGATGTTTTCTTTTCGCCCCACAGGCCTCCCAACCCTCCAACTTTCCAGTCTTAAATATCTTTGTTAAATTTAATTGTTAAGGGCTTATGTGTGCCTTAAATAGGCGAGTTCAGAATTGTTTGTGGGGCAACAAGGAGGCCTGTGTGCTGTTGTATATTCCTGTCAGTTAAAAAGGAGCAGAGCAGAAGCAGCATCTCTTGCTAACAAAGAGAGACAACCTGAACAGTGCTCAGTACTGATGCCTTTATTTTTAAAATATATTTCACACTTTCCTTGCATTCCTGTATAGAAAAACTTCAATTTTTAATCTGGATAAATGAAGTGTAAAAGTACTTTCATCTCTCTGAGTACCTTGAAGAAAGATGTAGGCTTCAGAGGCAGATAGGAAGCTGGTGATTGACAGTTACAAAATGCTACATGTGTCAGGAAGCTTAAAATCCTTTCTTGAAAAGGTCAAGATGTGACATTCAGCAGCAAGAACAACAAAGACATATATGCAGTGTCTTCCCAAATGTAGTTGTTTGATGGGATTATCGTGACTTTGTTGATTTTGCAAACTCTTTCCTGAGTGTAGTTTAGCTGTGTTTGCTTTGGTGGTTTAAAAAAGAAACTTCCCTGAATCCTGAAGAGATACAGACTAGATCTGATAATGCATTATTTGAAATACTCTGTTTTATGTTAAAGAAATGATTGGTAAGGTTTGAAAGAAAGTGAAGACTCTATACTTTGTTTCCTACATAAAGATATGTTTCTTGGCATTGTCGACTGTAATAGCTTTAAATACCACATTTTGTTAGATTTGTTGAAATTAGAAGTTCAGAAAGTTATTCCTATCAGGATGTCTAACGTCAGTTTTCTCTGTCCTTCTCACTAGTATGTTGCCCATGTTGTGACATTGAAGCTGCTAAGCACTTCTCTTACAATTAAAGAAGACAAGAATGTGGCAGAAACTCTGAAAGTCCAGATAATTGATCTGAGTACCAAAATATCACAGCGCCCAGGAGCACAAGCCATTAAGTAATTGGATTCGAATTTTCTTTTTTGTAGAAGCATCTCCTTCCTCCACTCCTGACTTCTAAAATCTTTTCTTGGGTAGTGCTTTTTGTTCTATATTGATTTTTTAAAATTTATGGGCATTCAGCAATTGCACTCTGAAAGGTTGCAGTCAGATAATTTGGTGAGTAACATAGAATGGAATGAAGAAAGGAATACTACTTGTTAGTCTTCATAAGCAGTAATAAGCTGTTTCTTGAATCCTGATGTTGTAGTGCTGCATATTACTTCGGGGAAGTGATACCTATGCAGTGTGAAATGGTCTGGCTAACAAACTCCAGCCAAGCTACTGAATGTGTTGCTTACTTCCTGCAGAAGTGAAAAGCTATGTCTGTGTGTTGTGAGTAGGAGATTAACCAGCATGCAAGAGTCCTTCCTGTGTTTTGAGAGCATGCACACCAGAAATATTAAACATAAATTACTGGATTATGCAGTCAATTAGTAAGATTTTTCAGTGTCTGGAAAATGAGCTTGTGCAGTTTTTTCCTGCTTTTATTTGCAGTTCCTTCATTTTCTGGCTTTTTGCATAAGGTCACCAGCTGAGCTGCTGACTTTTGAAATATTCTTGCCTTCTGTTTATTTATCCAGTTTCTGAAGTGTGTGATTAGTCCTGTGAAGCTACTCATGTTTGCCTTTATCAACGATTTTCCCATCTTGCTTCTCTTTCCTAGATGGAACTTTGTTCTATAATCTCATAAAGTATATTTAACTATTCATCTTCTGTAGGGTTGAAGCAAAGCTGGAAAACTGGTATGTTACAGGCCTGAGACAAGAAAACATTGTACCATCTCTTGTGGCTTCCATAGGGGATAGCAAGTCTTCTTTGCTTAAGGTAGAGTTTGATGTTAACCCTGAAGATAGTACTGCTGACCAGAGGCTTACTATTGAATCACAGGCTGTGGAAATAAAATATGATGCAGTGAGTAGTAACCAAAATTCTTACCTCTTTTTATCATTCTCATTTCTCTGCTGTTATTCTTACTCTGTTACAATCTGGTTTTGAATGTTTACCATGTGACATCTGTGTATATTTTTAATTCTTCTCTTTATTTTTTTTCCTCTTTTTTGTTGAAAGAAAACAATAAATGCGATGGTAGAATTCTTTCAGACAAGTAAAGGAATGGATCTTGAAAGATTAACATCAGCCACATTAATGAAACTGGAAGAAATAAAGGAAAGAACTGCTACAGGTAAGATAATAACAAATCTCACCTGAGTTGAACCCCTGAAGGTCTTAAAATGTGTCAGTTGGAGTGTTAGTGGATGTTTATGAGTTCAGTGAGAAATCAGTAGACTTAAAGGAATAAGTCTTCTCAAGATGTATTATCTTTCAGATAGGTAACATCTCTTTATATGTTGACTGACACAAATGCTTCACTTGAGAAGAGCATTTAAGTTTTAATGTCCTCTCCTTTTTATTTAAGGATTAGTTCATATTATTGAAATGCGGAAAGTCCTTGAATTGAAGATTAATCTGAAACCTTCCTACCTTGTGGTTCCACAGACGGGTTTCTACTATGAAAAATCAGATTTGCTGATTTTGGACTTTGGTACTTTTCAGGTATCTAAATGACATCTCTTAAAAGTTTACAGGCAGTATATAGTATTTTCTCTTAACATAGCTGTCATCTGAAGCTATCTTCTTTTCAGAAGGCAATGTGAATGTGGTTTTAACATACTACGTATTTCTTACCAAATAAATTTGAGTCAGCAATTTGATCAGTGTTCAGAGCATTGATCAGATGCCTGTCTTTGACATACTTGTACTAGTAAATCTTCCCAGGAAACATTTTCATTTCGTAATCATGATTGTAATAGCTTATCATTGAATATCTTCTATTTAGTCAGCTAAACACGTGAACATTTGTTTTCTTTATTGTAAAATGCAAGCCTTATGTAAAGAAAAGAGAACAGAATTTTTCCTTTGGAGTTTGAAAGTTGAAAAGTTGAAAAAGTCAATAATTTAGCTTGATTATAGCTGACTGATTAAATATTTATTTTAGTTGTGCTCCATCAGTAAGCTTCTGAACAAAAAAAAAAGTACTTCTGTGTAACTTGAATTAAGTTGATTGCTAAAAGTAAAAAAGAAAACTTATTCTTGAGAAGTGTGAGATGAACCAAGACTGGGATTACTACAGAGAAGCAATGTCTGTCATGAACTCCTATGAATCACCTTTTTCATCTTCATTAGAATTAATAGCATGTTTTTAGACTCAACGTTATCTTATCTTTGTGTGTTTAGCTGAACAGCATAAATCAAGGCAGTAGCCAAGCTTCTACCTTTTCATCTTTAGAGGAGATTATGGACAAAGCTTATGACAAGTTTGATGTGGAAATCAAAAATGTGCAACTTCTTTTTGGAAGAACAGGTAACAAATAAAGCAATTGCTGTTTATTCAAGAGGTGGGAGAAGCCAACCTGCTTCTAATAAGTATGTTTTTTTAAAGAAAAAGGCAAATCAGAGCTAGTACTTATCTGAAAGATAAATTCTAATACACATGACTGGCATTCAACTGTGAAAAATCATTGATTTATCTTCAGACAGCAGCTTGCTTTTTGTTTGGACTTGAGTATCACCTCTTTACTTTGATGCCAGCGCAGCATAAATGGATTGAGCTACTATATTTTCAGTCCTAAACACAATACAGCTAAAATTGTCCTTAACACTTTATTTGGACTTCAGTTTGTGTAGTCAATGAAATGCTAGGTTACTGATTTGTGTTTAGATATGCGTATATCATTTTTTTTTTTTGCGGTTCCATGTTAAAATACATCTTTTAATGTAGAATTGGCCCTAAGGGCGCTAAGGCTAAGTAGTTAAGAACTACTGAAAGTGGGATTCAGAAGTTGTTATAATAATTTACCCCAGTTGTTCTAGGTTTCTCTAGTTGGTGAGTGGGTTCTTTATCCTTTCTTAGTGATGCCATTTGATTACGTTAATTATACCTTAATTACAGCAGTTAGCAAGCAATATTTTATTTGTCTAAATTTACTGAACATTTGCAGGTGAAGACTGGAAGAAGGCTCGTTTTCAACATCCATCAACTTTGCACATATTGCAGCCTATGGATATCCATGTAGAGTTGGCAAAATCCATGGTGGAAAGAGACACCAGGATGGCAAGGTAATACATTAATGTTGAAAGGGTTTCTTTGTAATTACTGTGTACTGGAGAGAGGCTTTTTTACAAAGACCTGTAGCTGTACGGGCAGGACAGGGGGAAGTGGCTTTAACCTGAGAGAGAGGAGATTTAGATGAGATCTTTGGAATAATTTCTTTCCCGTGAGAGTGGTGAGCCTCTGGCACAGGGTGCCCAGAGAAGCTGTGGTTGCCCCATCCCTGGCAGTGTTCACGGACAGGTTGCATCGGACTTTGAGCAAGCTGGTCTAGTGGAAGGTGTGTCTGCCTATGGCAGGGGGTTGGAACTGGATGTGCTTTAAGGTACCTTGCAACCCAAACCATTCTAGGATTCTATATGATGAGTATAGATACTGTTAAGATTTGTATCAAGAATTTGTATTTGTCTTGGTGTTGAATCAGTTGTTTGGTTTTGTGTTTTTGTTTTTAAAGGTTTAAAGTATCAGGAGGACTTCCTTTGGTGCATGTCAGACTCTCTGACCAGAAAATCAAGGCAATTTTTGATCTGATTGATAGCATTCCATTGCCTCAGAAATCATCTGTGTCAATTCCAAGCACAAAAGTAAGCCGACTGTAACTAAGAAAACTGAAATAAAAAAATTACAATACTAAAGTGATCATTGTAAATGTGAATTCCTGCTAATGGCTGTGGTCTTCTTCACTTGAATAAGAGATCTGTTGCCCAGCTGAATTAGGCAAAGTGCCTTCATTATGACTAACAATCTGTAGGTGCTGGGGTTATTCAAACAAGCGTAGCTTAGCCTTTGTCATTGTCGTGCTGGTTTCAATATAAGTATTGGCAAAACTGACCTTTCTAAGTAATATGGGGAGGCAAGATTGAAGATACATCATCAGTGAAAAATATGACTGCACATACCAAGTTATTCAGAGTGTAAAATAATGATTTTTTTTTATTCTTTTTTTTTCCTCTCCCTCTAGGTACCGGCTATTCCCACAATTTCTGTTGGTAAAGGTTTACTTCATACACCCCAGTTGTTAGCAGAAATGGTGTCAGGTAAGAAGCTACCGGTATGTCTTTATAGAAGTAGAAGGCCATAACTTATGGAGTAGCTAACATTTTCAGGCTGCTATTGAGCTTATAGCATGTTACAAGGACAGGAGAGATGAGTGTGATTCATCATCTCTCATTTCAAGTGTGTGAGAAGATTCAATTAAGATGCTGATGTTACCTCAGAATAATGAAGTTGCTTTTTAAAAAGCAAAAGAACCAACCCCTTTTGGGGATTAATTAGTATTATGCATAAGCAACCTCTACAAATGTGAGCTATTAATAACTGTATTAGGATGCCATTAGCAAACCAATTTAATTATTCAGTTATCATGAGGCATCTTTTTAGCAGAGTGTATTGAGAAACCTGTTTTTTCAAAATTGATTTAAATCTAAAAATGAATTTAATCAAATACTTATCTGCTGCTGCCACTCCAGGGCACATAGTTTGGGTTGGGCACATAAAAAAGGTGAATAACATGTTTAAAGGGGTATGTGCACTTGCATTAAGCAGCTAAGACGTGACAAAAATAGTCTGTTATAAATGTTATGTGTCCTGTCCTGAGTGTTTTGCAATAGCAAAGCTTTCTTTTTTCTGAAGATGTATTGACACTATGAATCTGAGCATTTACTTCCGTGCCTGTTTGAGGGAAGAACTTTCCTATAGTGGAGTCTGGGGAAACCTGTTTCCTGAGGCTTACTTTATAATTTGTTTTCCTTATCTGTGTTCTTGTGTGTCTAATGATACAGCTATACTCCTTCCTTTTCTTAATAGGGCTTTAAATTTCTTCACTTTTCATCCAGTGGGTAAGAAAATGGTATAGATCTAAACTGTATTAGGTTTACAATGCTCATGCAGTTTAAAATCCCACTAGAATGGGAAGGAGAGGGTAGGATATTTACCCCTGTTCATGGACATAAAGTTTACTAAGGAGGAAATCACTTCTTTCTGTAGACTCTGAAGAAGAATATTTTGATTTTGAGGAAAGTTCTGAACCAACTGACAAGTCACTAAGTAAAGGAGAAGAGATAAAAAATGAGGAGACTGCTAAAGAGGAACTGATAGATCTTCAGTTGAAGTTTGAAATTAAAGAGGTATGTCTCTTGAATTCTATTTTTACCTTCTCCATAAGAATACTTTAAAAAAATCTCTAACCCAGAATTCTATTGCCAGTGTTCTTCAGATGTAGTGGATGCAAAAACATAGACACCAAACAAAAAACCCTCACATGTTTGTACAGATGTACTTCTGTGGGTTATTTATATGTGGTATGCATATGACTTATTATTTATATATGGCATGTATATAAATAAACCTATACCTAGTTCATCTGGGTGCATGTATGAAAAAACCTCAAAACCCTTTACTGGAGAATTCTTGGTAGAAAATAGTAGTACCGAGTTGTAATTTGGGGATGGATGATGGGAAATTTGCACTGGAAGAGTAAAGTAGATACCCAGGCAGATCACTTGCAAAGAGCAAATCCCCAAATATTTCTATGATGGTTCTGTCTTTCATCATCAATCACTTTTTTTCTTATTTTTACCCTTTAACTCTGCAATAAAAATAAGAATTCCAGTAAAGCAGGCAAGGAAATATTTTTTTTCCTTTTTTTCATTGTTGAAAAGATGGTATTAACTGTGTGTTTCTTGCTCATCAGGTTTTAGTAGAGCTCACCAGGCAGAAGAAAACTGAGGAAACAGTACTTGTATTTGATGTAATGCACCTTGGGACAGAAGCTACTGTCAAAACCTATAATTTAGCAGCTGTATCGTATTTAAAGAAAATAAGCTTGGATTACTATGAAATAGGAGGTACTAAGCAATGGGAGAGAAGTGTACTTGTCTGTGCGTGTGTGTGTATCAGTCTAAAAATGGCTCTTCTGTCTCTTGTGCTCACTGAAATCTAAATGTTGTTCTAGTTTTCCAGTGACAGTACTGTTCATTGGCAGCGCTTGTCCCATTGATAGGCAGCTCATGATCAGTTGTGGAATCCTGTCATGATACTTATTAGATAAATAAATAGCTTAATTTTAAATAAATAGCGCTCCATCCAAATTGATCAATCTTTAGATGGAGAAGGGGTACAGACTTGCCATTTTGGACTTAACAAAATGAAACAGGCATTCATATTTGGTGGTGCAGTGCATTTTAAGAAATGGTATTGAAAGTTAATCCCTGCCTTCAAAGCACAAATTCTTTGGTTCTCTCTAAAAACAGGAATTACTCTAATTCTTGTGTATTTTGTGTGGTATGTTACAGGTAAGAAGGCACCCATTCATCTAATTAGCTCCTCAGATAAAGCTGGCTTAGACCTCCTGAAGGTGGAATATATCAAGGTATATGTACAGCTTCTTACATTTATTTGTAAAGCACTTGCATATATTATAAAGTCTTAAACCTACAGTTCAGAGCTAATGGATTGTTTTGAATCTTCTGAAGAGCACAGTGACTGGTTGGAATTAGTATTAACCTTCATGCAAATTATTGTTTTCACAGGCTGACAGAAATGGGCCACACTTCCAGACTACTTTTGACAGCACTGAACAGATAATTCGAGTGAGTGCCTTCAGGTTTTACTGCCTATTTTATTTTTGTTTGCTTGCTTGCAAAGGAAGGATCAAGAATGGTTTTTTGGCTTTCCTGTTCCCCCAGCTTTGCAGCAGGGATAGTTAAAGAATTAAAAGATATTTGAAAGTTTTATACAACTTAATATTAAAGCAGTATGTTAGTTGGTTTCTTAACTATGATAAGAGCTGTTTAGCTAGTTCATGTAATTAAAATTCAAACTAATGTAAGAATGCATCTTCTCATGCATATGAGATGAAGTTCAAGTGCTGAGTATATGAAAATGAACAAGGGTCCAGAAGTCTTTCCCTATACTGTCAAATGTGTTTGTATTGTGAGTTCCACATAATCAGCACTTGGTTGCCTAACTTGAAATCTTATACTTTTAAGTTATATTTTTTTGTCACATGGAGTCTCATGTTTTCAACAGGTAGCTTTTTCATCATTGAACCTTCTACTGCATACAGAGGCCCTTATGTCTGCTGTCAGTTTTCTAACAACTGTTGGTCCATCAGGCAGTGGAAGCACTGGAGACACGCCAACTAAAGACAAAAAGCAAGAAGATGATACAAGATTGAAGAAAGGTAGTTATGTTTGTCAAAATGGTGGTTCTGAAAGGATATTTATCTGTTTTATGCTGTCAAAATGATCAAATCCAGAGAAACCTGATGAGCTTTGTAGTGTAGGTTGAAGATCAAAGCTCATGTTAAGGTGGCTCACCAGGCTGGTAGTATAGCTGGCTACTAGGGAGATACAGGTAACCTAAAAAAAACACCCCACTACTGTGAAACAATATTGAGTTATTAACCTAATGTTTAAAATAATTATACTGTAGTATTTAATACTTCTTAACCCAGCAATTACTGTGAATTTAAAAAGAGTAGATTTGTTCCAGTAGAGAGCTAGATGGGAGTCATACCAGACATAGAATTACAAGCAAGTGCTGACATACTGTACTCTTATCAATAGAGTTGCCTTCAGAGGAGGAGTTATTGCTCTAAGATGGGATCTTACAGAGTTAGTCATGGTAATGGTGGTGAAAGAAAGTCTAGAACACAAACCTAAGTCATCTGGATGAACTCCCAAAAACCCTAAACTAAAACATTGCTCACATACCCTTAGGAATTTAAATTGTAAGTGAAAATATTCATTCTATGTACATTGAAAATCCCCTTTCTCTCATTTCTAGTGGCTAGACCTTCCAAGGATAAAGATGTCTTTGACTTCAAGCTTTTTGCCAAGCTGGATGCATTCTGTTTAAATATTTGTGATGAAAAAAAGAACATTGCAGAAATCAAGATACAAGGTATTGAATTCTTAGTTAGTAATAACTGATTTGGTAGTTTGGTTTCAAAGCAACTGGTAATAATTAGACTGAAAATATTTAAGGTACAAATTTTCAGCATATAACTCTGTACAATTAACATTTACTTGTTGTACAAACATGGCTTGTTTTCAAAATCACCCTTCTAGCATGTCATAATGGTTTGCCTCCAGCTAGAAAAGCATGATAAATTATCTTTCAAGTAATCTCCTTCATGTTTTGAAGGAGTTGGATTATGAGTGACTTTTCATGTTGAACTGAGCTTTGAGTATTTTTCTACTATGCCTGAACTATTTAGGGTAAGAAACCCCTTAAAACTGCTTACTTTGGTTTTGTACTTCTAGGGCTTGTTTGGATTTCTTGTTCTGGTTTTGTTTCTTTTTTTTTTACCCCTCAACGGGGTATAAATATTAAAGAGTGTGTGATATACAAGAATATATAATCCAGTCCATTAAAAGTTTTCTGTTTGTGCCCATCTCTAATTCATATGATGTATTCACACAAGATTTTGTATGCAGAAGGGTGGTATTCAAATACATTACAGTAACATCTTTTCTTAGTAAAGAGAAATAATCTAAGTAATTAACTCAGTACCTTTGTTATTAAGAGATGAACTACTGTTTGAATATTTTTCTGTGAATAGCAGCTCATTTCGTTCTGGACATGATTGATACTGAGCCAGTATCTGTATTTGAAATATTTCTATTTTTTGTTCCCAACTATGGTGTGGCTGCATTTTCAAAGTTTAATGACACCATAGTGGATGCACTTGGGTTTGAACTGTAAACAATATACTTGTCTTCTGTGTCTAAGTGATAAAATGCAGAAAGTCTCTATTTCCAGAACTTAAAATACTTTTTCCTTATTTTGGTAGTTGGCGAATTACCTCTAATTATTCTGACTTGGATACAGAGAGACGAAAATGCCTTGGATCAGATAGAGCCCTTTTATTTACAGTCCCTTCAGCAAGGCATGTGGTAGCTGACTAAATTAATTTGATAACTGAGAAAAGAATCAAATGTGCTTAGGTATTTGTTAGGCATTTAAAAAAAAATATTTGTTGAATTTAGCAAACTATTAAAAAAAGTTTATTAGTTTATTGCAGTGTCTAATTTCTGTAAGTTTTCTCACCTTCACTGCTGGTGTGGTGTGTGTCCCCAGTCTGAAAGTGAGGGATGCTTCTGTTATGGGATACTACTGTTTCTCTCTTGATGCTTTGCAGGTCTTGATTCATCTCTTCTTCTTCAGTCAAGTCACACTGTATTCTTTGCCCGACTAAAGGACATAATTGTCACAGATGTTGATTCAAGGACTCTTCATAAAAAAGTACTCAACTACAAGATATTAAGTTTTACTTGATTCTTGGTTAGTTTTGTGTGTATAAAAGTGAAATGTAATACGTATTCTTATTCCACTCTTTCTGAAATATTGGTTTGTCAAAAAGACTTCTTTTCAAATCAGACAGATGGTAAAGGGGAGGTTTTCATATTACAAGAATGGGTTCCCCAAAAGATAAAAAAAAAAAAAGAATTTAATATGCATCTGTTAGGCTGATGCTATCTTTAGCTCTTATGTTAAGTCCCATTTTAGAAGCTGCTGATGGCTAGTAGGTACTATTTCTCTCTTTCTAGGCTGTGTCTATAGTAGGAGATGAAGTTTTTAGTTTCAATCTGACGTTAGATCCCTATGCCACAGAGGGAGAAGCTTACACTGACATGTCAAAAGTGGATGGTACCGTATCTTTGAAAGTAGGCTGCATTCAGGTAGTCTTCCTTCACAAATTTCTCATGTCTCTTTTGGTAAGTTTTTTTTCTTCCTTTGTATGTTCCTGCTCAAATTAGTTGTCCTGGGTTCAGCAGTAGCAGTCATTTTTCGCCTTCTTAGTAGCTGGTACAGACCCAGGACATTGGTCTTCCTTGTTTGTGTCTCAGTGCAAGTGGTAACTTTAGTTTCTGAAAGAAAAGGGTGGGCTTAATTTTTGTGTGTAGTATGAAAAAACTTGAAGCTCTAACTGGTTTGAAATTCAAAAACTAACACAGTGCAAGTAGGCCACTTGCCACACTCTGCTTTGGAAACAGAGAACAGCTTGGTGCTACTAAGGTAATTTGGAGGTTTTGTGTTTACTACCCTTTCTGCCTTGGCAAAAGTCTGAGTTGATTTCAGACGTATCTGAACTAACATTAGAGCCAAAACGTTCTGCAAGGTTAAATGTTGTGAGGACTACGCAGCAGTTTTGTACCTTCATCTAATATTCTAATGTTAGCTTTTTACAGCTCTAGCGAGCTTTCTGTCGTTCAGTACTGGCTTTGAAAGGAATTAGTATTTGTTGGGGGCAAAGAGGGGGTCTAAAAATAATATGTAGGGATGGGTTGAAAATTAGTGATTGTATTGGTTAGTATGTTTTTGACCCTCTGTTGGAGGTCATGACAGAAGGCACTAGGTTGTCTTTCCCCAGGATGGAATTTAACACACTATGCAGTGTAATTGGTTGTTGAAATTGGTTATGTTGATCATGTAAAATTACCTAGGTTAAAAAACACTTACAGACATTTTTCCTTTCTTTTCGACTGCTTATTCTAGACCTTCTTGAACAACTTTCAGACAGCTAAGGAAGCACTGAGTGCTGCTACAGTCCAAGCTGCAGAGAAGGCTGCTACAAGTGTAAAAGACTTGGCTCAAAGGAGTTTTCGACTTGCAATGGACATTCACTTGAAAGCACCAGTTATAGTCATTCCTCAGTCTTCGGTTTCCCCTCATGCTATAGTAGTAGATCTTGGCTTGATTAAAGTTCAGAACCAGTTTAGCTTGGTGTCTCCAGCAGGCAGTTCTCTCCCTCCAGTCATTGACAAAATGGATGTGCAGCTGACACAGCTGAAACTGTCTAGGTAAAGTGCACTTTACTAAGTAACACCGTAGCTAACTGGTAATATTAATACTCTGTGGGATATTAATCTGCTTGCTTAAAAACCATGGTTGGTGGCAGTATCAAAAAATTGGCGAATTTAAAATGCTAACCTGTTATCTTAAGGCAAATATATCAGTAGTAGAATAAGATACTGTTCTGCTTAGCAAAGCTGTGGAAGCCTGTAGAGATCTGCATTTGAGATTTTAAGATGTTGCTTTGAAAATGACTCAACTTCTGACTTGTCCACTATGTGTTTTTGGTTTTGTTCCCCCCACTTTGTTTTAAGGACTACTATGGAGACAGGTTTGTTGCATCCAGACATTGAGATACTTCACCCTATTAATTTAAGCCTGTCTGTGAAACGAAATCTGTCTGCAGCTTGGTTTCATGAATTACCAGTATTGGAGGTCACAGGGTTTCTGGATACAATGAATGTAAGTCTTGTGGGAAGAAGGTGGTGAGAAGCTTGTGATAATTCTTAACACAAGACTAAACTTTATGTTATTTGTGGACACAAAGGTGCAAAAGTTACATTTTAGGGATGTTGATAAGGTTTAACTTACCTGTGTGAATGTGGAAGTTTGAAAGTGTTATATAAACCACCCAAACTGCTGTGTACATTTGTAAAACAGAGAAAAAAAAGGAAAAACTCTAATAAGAAAACTGAAAGGGGGTATCAAGGAGTCCGGGTTATCCCCTGCCAGAAGGCAGGACCAACTTAAAACAAACGGTTTTGTGTCCAGTTCTCTGAGTAAGTTTCTTTTTCAGTACCTTTTTTGTTTTAAATGGAATCTTCTTGAGAGGAGTTGAAATTAATGCAAATATTTGCCTTAGTCACTCCAGCTTTGTTACTTCCTATCTCCCTTGAATGACCTCAAAATAGTTTTTTCTGGCAATTTATATACTATGAAAGAAAATACGAGATACATTTTGGGTGAAACTGGAATTTAATTAACATGAAGTAGCATTGTCATTTATGCAAAAATACTAAGAACACAGAAACACTAAATAAAGGCTGTATTGGTGTAACTTTAGAACCTCTTTAATGTCCTAATCCTTCAACAATAAAGGGTTAAAAGAATTTCATTGTGTTATTTAAGGGATGATGCAGCTAAGGGTAGATCTGTAAATAAGCACTCTGCTTGCCAGGAAACATTGCTCTGCTTTGCTAGTTGGTGATACGTTAAAGAACAATATGGTTTTTTTGCTAACTGTAATCTGCTATTTTGTAGGTTGTATTGAGTCAAGAGGATTTGAATGTCTTTCTCAAAGTGTTGACCGAAAACCTTGGTGAAGCAGAAGAACAACTAACTCCTGCAAAATCAGTACTGCAAAAGGAAGGTCAGAAATGGAATTTCGTTGTCATGAATATGAAGTATGTTAGCTTTCAGGAATAAGGGAAAGTGTTTATTATCTAGAAAGCAAGCTTAGATCTGAGAGCATCATGTGATAAAATGTGATAAATGTGTCATAATTTTGCAAGGACAGTGTTTAATACTTGAAAAAAGTCAAGGCATTACAAGATAAAAGTTTGTAATCATGTTAGCTAAATTGTCTCAGATGTTAGAACGTTCCTGTTGCAGAACATATTCCTGTTTCATTTGCTTGCTCTGAAGTTAAAGGCTGTGCTTTTGGAAATGTTGCTGGCTTATTTTAGGTGAACATAAGCCATCTAAATGAATAAAAAAATTGGCTGTGTTTCTTGAGCTAAACAAATGATGGCAGTTTCAAAAGTTAACCAATTCAGTGAATATTTCAGGTGAAACCAAAGAAGTGGAGAAATCTGTTTTGACACAGGATAAGAGTGCTCCAGAAGGAGTGCTGACTGAGAAGACAGAAAGAACATTAAATGAAGATGTAGTCAATATGCTACTAAATTTTGAAATCAAAGAGGTATGTATCCATCTGTAAACTATACTGTTATGATTTCAGTAACTGAATCAAGTCTATTTCTCATAAGTAGTGGGCTGCCAAGTCCATTTTAACTGCTTAAAGAAGATGGTACACAGCAACCAGAAGAAAACACAACCGCAGAACCCAGATTCTTCCAGCTTTTTCTTGAGCTGTCTTCTTTGTCTTTATTATATGAATTATATTTATAGAATATGTAACATAGACGTCTAATGGGGAAACCAGACTTATTTTAGATGTTCTGCACTCTCCTAGCCTTAATCCTTCACTATGCTGTATATGATTCTCTTATTAACAAACCAGCTGAAATAAGCTAGAACTAGTGTTTCTCCCTTAGGGATACTAAGTCTGAAGGTTAGGTTGCCTAAATGCAATTAATTAACAAAGGTATCTATGCATAAGAAATCATCCAGGCAGGCAGGGCCAGCGGGGAAATATATTCTATGTGAATGGTAGGAGATCATGTAAAAAACCTTAGTTAAAGGGCTCTAGAAATATTTGTTCCTTAGCTGGAGTGTAAACAGCAAGTTGATAGCATCCCAGGTTTTGTTTTTTTTTCTGGTTTTGCAGAATTACAGTTGCAATTGGCTGATGAGATACCCGTCAGCAAAGAGCAGGTAGCTATCCAATGGGTATCCCTAGTACCATGGCAGCTTCTAGATTTCAGAATTGCTGTTTTGGCTGTGAAGAATTTTATTTTAATGCTAGGACTGAGGTATTATTACAGGCTAACCTTGTGGTGCTTTGTGTTGTCTCACTTAATGTATCTTATGAACAATTTTGTCGTCTTCAATATGGTTTTACACAGGCTTCACATGAAATTTTTTACCAGTGTCCACATTGTCTGTGGGCTCTGTATGTTGGGTTATTACTGTTAAAATGCTAATTTGTTAATATACAAAGTGTATGCCACTTGGTGATGCAGACAAAGTATTGACAAACCTGAATTCTTTAAATTTCTCATGTGGTAAACTGTTAGGTGAGGCAATTCTTAGTTTGGAACAATGAAAGATGATTGCCTTATGAAATAAATGCATTGAAATGAACAGAATTCATTAATAACTATATCTATTTTTACTTTAATCTTCAGCTGCATTTAGAAGCATGAGTTTTTTCTCTTTTCCGAAGTTCTCATTATCTAATGCTTAAAACCTCCTATAAATTAAGAATCGTAATGTTGAAACGTTTGTGGCCTTAATTATTATTTTGATAGTAACAGATATTCAAAGGTAGATTCGCGTTGCTGTTTTATGCTGTCCTTCCCTCCAGACCAGTATGATTTGTAGTAATCCTTATTTCCATAATCAAACTTTGTATGTAGCACTGTATAATGTCTGATACAAAACTGAAGCATAGCTTGATAAGATAAAGATGTACTGCCAGAACAACAAAAGTAAATTCTAGCCAGATTAATGCTAGATTAATTCTAGCTAGATTAATGCTGCTTTTGAAGCCTAGTTACAGCTGCATGCCATAGTATCTGGACAGCTTTACTGAGATAGCTAACTTGTTTCCCTTGCCATATTCCAGGTTGCAATAACCTTGATGAAGCAGGTTCAGAAAGAGAGACATCCATTACATATTCTGACTGTACTGCAGCTTGGAACTGAAACCAAAATTAGAAATCATGAGTTGACAGCAGCAGCGTATCTGAAAAAAATAATGATGAAATGCATTGAAATCAATGGTAAGTCATCTCAAAAGCTGAAATAGTCAGCACAGTGTGTGCAGGCAGCTTGTGTAGCAAGAGGATAGCGTAGTCATAAATAATAACTCAGGAGAAGGAAAGGGCAAAAAGCTATGTTCTGATTTAATTTAATGAAATGTCCTGTGTCTTTTAGATTGAGTTAATCTGTTTTACTTCTGTTGCTGGAGTTAGCTTGAGTTAATCTGAGGTAATTGCCTGCTTTGAGTAGGAAGGGTCATTCCTGAGAAGTATTCTATCTGTTTGGAGGTTTTTGATGAACTTCTAAAGCTGTTCTTTATGACCAGTTCTGACAACACTGGAGATCCAGCCTGCTTCCTTGATGGGTCAGGTGGCAATTCAGAGTGATATTGAAGTAATGACTGAAATAGCCAGTATTCAAAGTAGAAAAGTATAGAGCATAAAAATATATAATTTTTTTAATATATAATGTCTATTTCATAGAAATAGAAATATGTAAATACAGGAATTAAAAACTAATTAAAGGAATGCAAGTAACTTTCCAGTTTTGATTATTCTTCCAGGACCAAGGAAGTTAGTTTTTCTATCTTAATTAAAAATAAAATCAAATCAGTACAGTATTTCACGAAGTAATGCTTAATCTGCAGCTTCTCAGTGAAAAGAGATGCTTACCTTAACTATTTCAGCAACAATAGTATATTATTGAGAATTAGCATGGATTTATGGTTTTATTTCTTAATTTTCAGACTCAAAAGGAGATCCCCTTTGCATTATTAATTCTTCAAGTGAGACAGATGAACATCTTCTGAAGATGGAATACATTAAGGTTTCAATACCTTTTAACTAAGATTATATGGGAAGTCAAATAAGGCTTCCATACTTGGCCTGTGTTTGGGTTTGTTTTTTTCTTTTTTCCTGGTTTTAAAACCTGTAGGATTTGTATCTAAAGCTTACGTAGGTCCTTCTCCAAATTCCTGTTGTTTAACTTCCACACACCACTGCTTCCATATAGCGCTTGCTTCATAAGCTAACACAATTACTGAAATCACTGGTGAAGCCAAATGTTTGTATGTGTTTTCTGTGAACAACACAGATTAGGGCCCTTGTGAAATTTAGCAGATTGAGAATGTCTTTGCCTGTGTAAGTGATAGGTGGCTCTCTACAGGTGGTAAGCAACCTCCAAAAACTGCACAAAATCTTGGGAAGCTGATAGGCTGTAGAAACAGTGGGCTACTTGTTTTCCTATCTATAATGGCATAAACAAGTGAATTCATTCGACAGAGTACTAGGCATCAATTGATCCAGTTTAAATACATCCTAGGTAAGAGAAAATCTTGTAACTAGCCAGTTGAACTTTTACAACATATATGTTATAAAATGTCACTGAGCATTTGCAAGTACCCTGTTCTAGTTGCATTGATCATGTGCTATATTTAGAGAACTTGTTTATGCATCGCTTCCCTTTGTTTTCTTTTGCAATGGAAATAATCCTTATACCTGTGTGTGCGTGGCAAATTCAATTAATTCAGTTAATACAGTCAGTAAATTCAGTGGAGACTGACTGTGTGCTTGGGCTCTCTTGTTTCTTCCCTTAGGCAGATGCTGATGGACCAGATTTTGTTACTACTTACGGAAGCACCAAGCAAAACATCAATGTGAGTACTGGATGTGTGTAATTTGCTTTCAGCTTCTCAAATAGCAACAGTTACGTGAACTAGTTAGTTACTCACTTGTTTTCTCATTTAAGGAAAAAACAAAGCCCAAGGAAGCAAACTAAAACCCAACCCAAAACCTAGTCTCCTAACTCTCTCATTATGAGAGCTTACTGCTTTATATTTAACTACTTCAAAGAGGAATCCTGGAGGAAAAAAGGATTATTATTATTATTATTATTTTACGGAAGTATTTAGTTGTATTAGTATTTTAAACTAGAAGCTTTACATTTTTAGCTAGTTAGAATTTATAAGGACATATTTCTAACTGAGACCTGTAGGATATGTTTTATTTCTAGATTTATACACTTGGTACTGTGTGGAACAAAGGCTTTGTATTCCAGAGTTTGAAAGTTTGTAACAGTGAAATTGTGATGTGCAGTGACAGCTCAAACAAGCATTTTCAGGTCATTTTGCCTTTAAACTGTTTCCTTTAAAGTAGTAATGGTGGATGGAGTTCACTTCTTAACAGCCATATGTGGAGTATGAAGTGACTGAACAAGTTCAGAGTCAAGAGAGTGACATCCTTAATGTTACCAGTAAAACCAGCATTTACCAAGAATTGCTTTGAACCAGAAGTCAGCCAGCAGATGTTCGATTTCACTAAGTAGTACTGGCTGGAGTAGTTGCTACTCACATAATTTCTGTTCTGATCGCAGATTTTGAATCTTCTTGTTTTATTCTGTCATCCATAATAAAATATCTCTACTTGTGGTTGGTTCTGGAGATGTCAACCAAAGTGCTCAATAGTCCACAAAGAAATGCAGCAGAACTAAGCTTACCGAAAAAGCATAACCACACAAAGCGTCCATTTTCAGATTGACAGAGTTCCTCTATAGGTGTATTAAGCTCCCGTTCCATAATTCAGTCATCTGCTCTGGAGCTTGTGTAGTGTTAATTTGGAGGAAATAGAAGCTTAATTCTATGACAGTATATCTGAGTTGTTATGCAGTAGACTGCTACTAAATAACAGTGTCACTCTGCCTTGCCCTCATTTTAGGTCATCTTTTCATGTTTGGATATAGTACTTCACACAGAGGCTTTGCTTTCCATCATGAGTTTTCTCACGTTCAGTATTCCATCAGGTGGTCTTCCGGGTACAGACAAAGCATCATCCCAAAAGCCTCAAATAAAAGAACAAGAAAAAGGAAGTACAGTTAAACCAGGTAATGTGGCATTAGAAAGGTCATGCTTTTGTTGCTTAATAGCATCTAGCCTTTGGTTTCAGAATACCAGTATGGGTGGTTGCAGTACAGTTTGGTGAGAAAATAATCTCGTAAAAAAAAAAAAAAGGCACCAAATAGGTTTTTTCATTCCTTAATTTTACAGATTCTCCTTACTCAATATAAGTTCCCTAGGTAGTGGTGTGACTTTATTATAGAAGTTGAATAAATGATGTTACAGTGACCAGTACTAAAGCCTTTCCAAAGCTTCAGTGTCACAACCATGTTGCTTTCCAATTGAAAAAGGCTTGAAAGAGTGCTTCCATAGCTGAAAATAAACACTCTTAAGCCTAAGGGAAGCAAAGGAGAAGTTCTGAACTCAAGGCTGTTGTGCTTCTTTTAGCGATTGGTACTGTAACCTTGAAATAGTGTGAGGTTTTTGTATGGAATCTACTTCAGAATGTTTTCTCAGGTCCTGTGTGATTGATTCTTGTGTTTGTAGCATTGTTTGGGAAATTCAAGGAGCATTGCTCATGTGCGATAGTGTTTGAAATAATGAAATGCACACTGTATTCTGCATACTGTTGCATGAAAACTAGATACAAAAAGGAGCAAAAAACATCGTCTTGATTGCTCTTTGCTTGGGTTAGTTGGTGACTATCATTATGCAAGAAGAAAACTGTGTTAACAGAAGAATTGTTTCATGTCGTAACTAAAAATTAGAGTAATTTTTAGGGAGTAACTCCAGGTTGCTTTTGGAATAGTTCATGTATGTACAAAACAAATAATCTAACATTCCTCTGAAGTTCTTACATGACTCTTGTGTTTCCTATCCAGTGTCTGGTAATGCAGCCCATGATGATATCTGTGAACTAAAGCTCACTGCAAAGCTAAATGCATTCAGTATTACAGTGTGTGATAAGATCTGTAGCATTGCAGACATTAGAATACAAGGTAAGGGTATCAGTTAATTTGGCTGTAGCAAAAGTTACATTGTTCCCCTCCATTCATTCACTCCTGAAAGGTTAGCATGTGTGCGTCATAGATGTGTTAAGCATACATTTAAATGTATTTTCGTTATATGATATGATTGCAACTAAATATTTTAATAAACAAAAATCCTGCAAGGGAAGAAAATATTTGACATGGAAAAAGAAGACAATTTTTAAGTGGAGCACGCTTAAAAGCAATGAAGGCACTATGTAATAAATAACACAAACTTCCATTTTTCATTAGCTAGATACTAGATACTGTTGGGAATTTTCACTCCACTCTTGGAGTCAATTTATGCTGGCAAATATATCATGTGTAGTAAGGCTAGCATTGGTTGTTACATGGTAGAATGCTGGTTTCTAAGCTGTTCTTGTTCTTCATAGTCAGTAATAAATAATGCTTCTGTTTTAAAAAGCTGTTGACTTTACAAATGCACTTCAACAATTTGTTATTTTCTTCCTTTTGTCTCAAATCAGGAATGGATGCATCTGTAGTTATGAAACCTAAAAAGATTAAAGTGTTCTCCAGACTTGAGGACATTGTAATTACAAACGTTGATCCAAAAACAATCCATAAAAAGGTGATGTGATGTGTGGACTTTAAACAAAATTACCTGGTTCTTTGTTTAATGACAGCTCTGTAGCTGGTTTGTGGTGTTGTGTAATACTAAGTACAATGTAATGTACATAATGTTAAGCAAAGTTTCATTGGTAATTTCCTTTATTTCAGGGTAGCAAAACATGTTTCCATTCTTGTTTCTAATCGTGTTTGCATTGGTGTGTTTAATTGTGTAGCATGGGTTAAATGTAAAATGGGCTACAGATAAGCAAGTGCAAAGAGACAAACCTTTTGTGCCTAACATATGTATGTCCAAGTATTGCTCATAAGTTGCAATTAATCTTTATGTAGAAATACTTCTTGTTTGATAACCTAAGCAGTAATTCTATCACAGATTACTGTCTGCCAGTATTAAATATATGCACTTAATCTTCTAGGCTGTCTCCATAATGGGAGATGAAGTGTTTAGATTTCACATGTTGCTTTATCCAGATGCTACCGCAGGGGAAGCCTACAGTGATATGTCAAGGGTGGATGGTAAAATGTCTCTGAAAGTGGGCTGTATCCAAATAATTTACCTACATAAATTCTTTATGTCTCTCTTGGTAAGTCATTAGTTTCAGTTTTTTTCTTGACATTAGGAGTTTATTAAGAAAACAAAATGCAGTCAGCTCTTTGTAACCTGAGCTCTATATAAGCTTACAGAATTATTTTGCTGAAGAGGTGTCACATAAGTTGCACTGCTTTATGCAAGAATGACAAATAAGGAAGAGGATGACAGAACAAGTACTGAGCTAAAGTTAATAGCTTTAATAATATCCTAAAACCTAAATAAGCAAGCAGTGTTTTAACTTGTGCATGGTTTTAACTTTTTTCTGGTTTGAAACTTGCCTGGTTGAACTGGAAGGTTCACATTTCTGCCAGAGTTATATTACTTTTCTTAAGTTTATGTTTTGCCTGGGTCTTGCCTTTTTTGCAGGGCTTATTTGCTCTCATAGAACTCTTACTTTTTTCACTACCTAACAACAGAACTTCCTAAACAATTTCCAAACGGCACAAGAAGCCCTGACTGCAGTCACCGTCCAGGCGGCAGAAATGGCTGCTTCCAGCATGAAAGACTTTGCTAAAAAGAGTTTCCGCCTCTTAATGGATGTCAACCTGAAAGCTCCAGTTATAGTTGTTCCCGAATCCTCAATTTCATCTAATGCTTTGGTAGCTGATCTTGGCTTGATCAGAGTTCAGAATGAATTCAAGCTGGTGTCTTCAGCTGAATCTTCGCTTCCTCCAGTCATTGACAGCATGGATGTGCAGCTAACGCATTTGAAGTTATCAAGGTATACACAGGCTTTTCTTCTGAGTAGAAAAGTGTTCATATGGAAAACGGGCTCATGTTCGATGTGCAGAATTGTTCTGTTATTTAAATATGATAAGCGATAAAAACATATTAACCCAAACACCTATTTTGCTCACCCCACAACTAAGTTTAGGAGTGCTTTTAAATAGGGGCATATGTCTGCAGTGTCTAAAGCTTCATGGGAAGAAGGGAATAATAGGACAGTAACTGAGTTCATCTTAAGTGCATGCCTGCACATAAGTGCATGTAAGCGCACATTATTATTAATTATGAAATTAAGTATACCCATAATCCTGCTAGATCAGTATATTTGGGATTCTGTAGCTACTGAACATTTTCTCTGCTGCTTCCACTGTGTTTTGTAGGTGCATTATATCCACAGATTCTCAACCAGATTCTGAAATTCTGCATCCTGTGAGTTTGACTTTAGTGGTCCAAAGAAATTTAGCAGCAACTTGGTATCATGAAGCACCAACAATTGGTATCAAAGGAGACTTGAAACCAATGCAGGTAATGCCATGGCGAAGCAGAGATGCATCAAAAGTTACATGTATTCGCAGAACAGTATTTAGCCTAGTGAAGGAGCTTGGAAACTTGTTGCAATTTGTAATTATGACAGTGTTAAAAGACTTCCAGCTTGACTGTCTGATTTCTAGATCTGTTAAGAGTTTTGATACTGTATGATGAATAGCTTTGGTGTAGCAGCAAGCATTTCATACAAATGGCGTAAAAGCTATTGTAATTTTTCTGAGGGTCTGTTGGAGCTATCCTTTGACTCAACAGTCAGTAAACTCCTTGTGGCTATCTGTTGAGTTAGCATTTAAAATCTAGATTTCAGATTTTTAATTGTTTAATCTGTAATATTCAGGTTATTTGAGTGTTTAGATTTGTTAGAAATGAGAAGGGTAGCTGTGGATTTTTGATATACAGCAGGTAGAAATTAGGGTTGATATGTTTGCAGAGGGAGGGTTTTACTTTTTCTCTACCTTAACCATATGGATTAAGTGGGTAAAAATGGATTGGGAAGGCTTTTACTTGTTAATGAGTCCTAATTCATTGCTGTATCTGTGTTGTGGCCAAACGTGGCACTGGGAAAATGTAGAAAATATATTTGAACACTGTAATACAGATTTAGTGACTGCATCTTGTGACTTGATACTGCTTATTTTTTTTCACGCTGATGTTATAATTGGATTCAGATCCAGTAACTTTAAAAGCCTAGTGAATGACAGTTTCTTCAGCATATGCAATGTAAATTTTGACATTAATGTTATCTGGTAATGTTTCTGGATTGCTTAATTGTTAAGAAGTGCTTATGATTCTCAATTACTCGTATTTTTAGCAGGCAAAGAGCTTTTGCAAGACTGGCAAGTGTTTCTCATGTGGAGTGTTAGTGCTTGTTGTAACTCCTGTTCGTAACAAGTAACAAATGGTATTTTAGGAAAAATGGGCAAATTATTTAGAGTTATTTGGCCAGGATCATTTTGACTAGACAGCTTATGTATGGCGGAAGCAGGTTGTTGTTTCTTCTCAACATTTGTGTACTGTGCTGGAAAGAAATACTGTCACTAAAAATGAAATTGTGGGTTTATCACTTTACAGATTGCGCTTAGTGAAGAAGATCTAGCTGTTGTCATGAAAATTTTACTTGAAAACCTTGGAGGAGCTTCTTCCCAGCCAAATACTGTGCAAGAAAACATCAAAGATACACAGATACTTAAAAAGGGGAAAATTCCAAGTGAATCAGATTTCTGTGAAGGTATGTTCCTAGCTTTTGTAGTGTGTTTTTTGTGATTCATCTTTTCTAATGTGATAATTCTTCAGTATAGCAATGACTCATAAGTGGCATGTGGTTTGAAAAAGAAAGCCAAAGCAATTATGTTTATGCACAGCTATAACAATTGAGGATGTTATTAGTATTCAAATAGTGTGTTAATGTAAGCAGTGTATATCTCTGAATGAAATACTGTTAACGCTTTGTAAAAATCTTTTTACTGATGTCCAAAACTTAACATTCTCAGTCTAAAAAAACTACTGCTCAACCTACTGGAAGGAAGAGTAGTGCGTACTCCTTGAGCAGTCTTGGTACTTCCTGTAGTTGTTCTTAAAGCAAATCAGGAACTACAGTAAATTAATGATAGTTTTCTTTCAAGGTTCTTAAGCCACTCTGTTGTGGGTAACTTTACATGCATTGGATAGAACAAAGTGATGTTGAGTAAATCAAAGTGTGGCATGTTCCAGGTGGTCTCACAGATTTGGGGCTTTTCCTCCTTTTGTGACTTTCTGATCTTAATTGAAAAAGAAACAAGCCAACAACAACAACAAAGCCTAAATAAACAAAATGCAAAAAACCACCCCAAACTTGCTGTGGTAACGAAATGTAAAACTATTTTCTTTGCACTCTCAGGTCCTGTTCTTGCATCTGGACAAAAAAGTGTTTCTGCAGTTCAGTCTTCTGTGGAATGTTACACAACACTTACATTTGACTTCAATTTTGAGTCACTTTCAGTAACTCTTTACAACAGTGATATGAATCAGGTTTGTGACAAAGCTTTTATCATTTAAGTGGGGTGGGGAACTTTGGCTTCTTCCATGGATGGAGCTCAGGATAGTAAACCAGAGTTTCGTTGATTATGTTGGCTTTGGAATGCCTGCTTTATGGAGCTTATGCAGTTTATCCTGGAATTTTGGGGGTTTATGGGCAGAGAATGTCCTTAATTTGAAGGATGTAAGTGCATTTCTAAAAATCTCACTGAATAAAGGCAATAAACCAAGCTAGAAAAACCACTCAGCATTTGATTTGGTCATTCCAGTTATCAAAAAAACAGATCCAAGGTATACGTGTCCCAGGCTTCTCTTCTGCATATATCTGACTGTGAGCAATAGTGAGAATTTTTCTGTGCTGAAAAGAGTACAGCAAGATGTGCGATGTCTTATTTTTATGTCTTCGTATGCTTTGTTGTGATGGGAAGGTGTGGCTTTTTGAGTCTTGGTACTACAGCCCAACTTGTATTTTCTGTTTTCTCCCTGAGGTACTTTAATTTATATGAATGGAGGGCTGAAGCCAGCAACGGTCTTAATCAGATCCTTAAATTCATGAATCAAAATGCACGTGGCTAGCTACAGGGGAAGCATGGTTATTACTTTGTACTGTAATAACTACTCCTACTGTTTCTCGTTATGTAGAAGTGTTTGCTTTCGCTGCATAGTGACAAATTACGCCTTGGTGAACTTCGGCTGCATCTCATGGCATCATCAGGAGAGATGTTTTCAGATGGGTCAATGGATATTAAAGTTAAACTCAAGGCATGTACCCTGGATGATCTCAGAGAAGGAATTCAGAATGTGACTGCAAGGTAAGTTTGAGCGCACACAAAATGAAAATATTTCATGCAGTTTGTTAGGAAGGCTATTTCCTTGTTCTGTCATTTGCTTCACATGGGATGGATAAAACTTCAGTTTAGACTGTTTAGTGGAACAGGGCTCTGTTGTTGCCTGTCGTACTGTGCACTAAAGCAGTGAATGTAGCAATGAAGAAAAACATTGGGGATAAAATGATTCTATGAATGATGTAATTTTAATAACATTTAGAAAGTTTCTTCTTTTATACATTGAAACCAGGTTATCCAGAATAAATAAATGTCTGGGAGGATTGTTTCATAGTATGGTTTTGGTTGGAAGGGCCCTTAAAGATGATCTAGTTCCAGCCCTTTGCATGGAAATATTAGAGTAAACAGTGTAGAACAGCTGAGTAGAGAGCAGTCAGCCTCAGCTAAGAGGTATCTGTGCACCGAAACTTCAGTCTGATTGGTACATGCCACATATGTAGATGCAGAACTGTAGCACACGAATTTTAAATTGAAATTACTGTGGAAGTGTATACCCTCTTATTTCTGAAGGAAACATAGATTGTTTTTTGTAATTCCTATTTACAAATGGCATGGGGAGGAAAAAATTGCACTACTTACACATCCTTGTTTTTCTAGATCCTGTATGTTCTGGTGTTTGAAATTTTTCTTATTAAACTTGTTTTCTAGAATGATAGACAAGAAAGATGACACAAGTGACACATCTATGATAGATATAAACTACAAGCAGGATAAAAATGGAACTGAAGTCATTGCTGTCCTTGACAAGCTGTACATATGTGCCAGCATGGAGTTTTTGTTGACAGTAGCAGAGTTTTTCATTAACTCAATGCCAGCATCCTCAACTGAAAGATCTGCACAGTTGCAATTAAAGCATGTTGCTCCTGGAAAATCCAAGCCAGAAACAGGTATGTAAAACTTATTTCCACCTCCTTTGCAGACTTCATCCTGAACATAAATCATCCTTAAGTATTTAAGATGCAATCTTGCTGTCAGACTTAAGAAGTTTATTCTTTACAATGTGCAAATTGGCCACTTGTACCGTTGTTTTATGCAGTAGTAGTTGTAAGACTGTTCAGTAGAATTGTGCTCTTTAGCAGAGCTAAGTATGAAAAAATCACTCATGGTAAATAGGATTTATTTCTTTCCTTTGCAATGTAGTATTGCAAAAGAAACATCTTCAAGATTAAAAATTGCCATGTATAAAGTAGTTAAGGATTTAAAAAGAGCAGCTTACTTTTGGGACTACCCAACTGTGTTAGTGTCTGCAAGTAGCTTGCTTTGTTTTTCCTTTAGTGCACCAAACTTCAATTTGGCACCTGTTCCATTGAATAGATGTGATAATCTGATATTGCCAGCAAGTGTTAGATGTGAGTAACTGTTACAGTGAGTCCTGGTGTGCAGGACGGTTACACACCACCACAGTGCCTATTGCAGAGAACCAAAGTGTCCTGGTGTGCAGGATGTTTACACACCACCACAGTACCTATTGCAGAGAACCAAAGTGTCCTGGTGTGCAGGAGGTTACACACCACCACAATGCCTATTGCTGAGAACTAAAGTGACTTGAATCTATCACTAGGTTAGAGTGTCTTGCTTTTAGCTTGGATGAATATGTTAAGATTCTCTCCTTCTGTTTGGAGATGGAGTGTTCAGACAAGAAATTCTATAGTGCTGATTTGGTTTCAATTAGTAAATCTTCACTCTGAAGAAGTTAGTTACTTTAGGAATCGAGCTACAAGATAACTATTTTGAACTTGGTTTTGTAGTGCCAGTGCTTATGTTGACTACAGTGTATAGAGGTAATATTTTTTTTTATAATGTTGAAACAAAGA
>JBCJKH010062111.1:0-19166 GCA_039877255.1 Loriculus beryllinus
CCCCCCCCCCCCCCCCCCCCCCCCCCCCCCCCCCCCCCCCCCCCCCCCCCCCCCCCCCCCCCCCCCCCCCCTAAAACTATCTTAACCTAAAAAGATGCAAAAGAAAACTATAGCCAAAGGGAGATAGGTGCTACCCCTGCGTGATCTCCTACCTCCCCAGGAAAGGGAACAGGGCATCTCAGGGGCACTGAAATGGAAAACCTCCCCCCTCTGAACTGGTAGGATGTTCGCTTGAAAAGCTGCTGGATGTCACGCTGTGTACACGTACTGTGCACTATAAATAGTAATGTCTTCTATGCTCCTCTCCATGGAAAAAAACTGCAGGAGGGGAAATAGTCTCAAATCTGTGTAGTTTTCAAGCCAAAGAGAGCCAGTCTCATTCTGTCCTCGGTGGGGAAGCTATAGGTAGGGGCTATGCCCCTCCAACCCTGTGGAGTCAGAGGAGCTGGACGAAAAAGCAGGTCTCAGCTAATGAATCTGGGGGTGAAGAACTGCTCCCTCCCTGCCCTCCACCCTCCCAGTCCCAGTGGGTCCTGCAGCCATTAGCCTCTGCCCCCCATGAGCAAACCCAGCCCCTCTCCAAGCAAGACAACTGCCACTGTGAAGGGTTTATGTGGCATCATAAACTAGGTGGCACTAAATGCCACACGCCTCCTTGCTCCCAAAAGCATCCTTGTTCAAGTGGACTGCCAGGCACTGATCCCCCTCCAAATTCCATAGATTTCAGCATGGAAACGGTGCTGAGGACTCCCAAGAAGAGCAAAGACCTCTGCAGTATGCTCTCCCTTCTCCCACTAAAGATATTAATGCCATTATTCCTACTTTTTTTTTAATTCCCAAGATAGTGATTCAGACCCCACCTGCGAAGTTCAATAATCCTGTTGACAGCAGAGCAACACCAGCATTCCCACTCCCCACGATCCTGCTCCAAACAAGCTCTCTGGCAAAGCATTCACGGGCTTAATTTGCTGCCAAGTCAGTTATAAAACCAACCACAGCATGAATGTTTTTGAGTAGAAGAACAAAAGTATGAGAAAGGGAAAGGCTTTGCACATCTTTAGTGTGGAGAATGTATTTAGTGCTCCAAGAAGCTATTAGATGGGGTGATACAGGCAATTTATTGTTTTGTCAATACCTTTTATTTTGATTTAATAACTTACAAAACCTACAGTCTATTTGTCGCACAGCCTCAACTTTCTTTACACAACCCCACTTAACTTTCAAACTCTTTAACTTTCAGGTCAAATCTCTGTCATATTGATAAATGGGTCTATTTAAATTTTTATCAGTAAAGAATTCTCTCTGGTGTCTTTTTCACTATCAGATTTCATGCACAAAATAACAGGATCCTTACTATTTTTTGTTGTCCAGCACACACAACGAAAAGAGCCACTACAGAAAGCACAGGTGTCTTGGTGAAACGTCTGTAATTTGTCTTCAATTGTATCATTCCTACATGCATTTCACATAGGTAGAGGTACAATACTTTCAGGAACGATGTGTAAAAACAGAGGGTAGGAAAACCTACTCTAGGATATATACGAAAACTGCAGCCCGGCTCTGTTCTAACAAGTAAAAAAGTCAAAGTATTTTACCCTCAAGAGGCATTACTGTGCACAATATAGAGGCCCCGAGCGAAGTTTAATCTTATTTGGCTATCTGATTATTACTTCTCTAAGCAAACTAAAAAAAAATGCTGCAAAGTCAACAAATTTTTAGATATTATTGTAAATAATCACCTGGTTTTCCTACCAATAATGAGGAAAAATAGAATCCTTATAGCCCTAAGCATGCTATATATATTTAACCTTTACTTGAAAATAGGATTAAATGCTGAACACTGTGGCTACTGTAAAGATAGTAAAAACAGATACTGCAGGAATATAACAGTGTTTAATGACAAGTTACAGAGTTCTACTGAAAGAAAAGTAAGAGCAAAAAAGGTTAAATAAACAGAAACCATCGTGCCTCCATCTTTTTTACATTGACTTTTAGTAACTATAAAATTTCTGTTATACATGATTCGATTTCCCAGATCTGTGCATTAAATATTTACTTCTAACTATAAGCTTATATGAGACCCAAACAAAAACTAATTAGCATTATTAATGATGCAGGAAATGTGATGCTTAGTCCCTTAAGATTCGTAATAAAGAAGAAAATGTTAGAGATTTACTTTCTTTTTCATTTTAAAAGGCAAGTTAAAACAATAAAACTTATTTAATTAACAGAGACTCTATTTATGAATTAGTTGTTTCTGCCAGCAAGAATGTTTAAAAAAAAGAAGTCTGAAATGAGGCTGAGACTACAAAGAGTCCATTTTCAGCTTGGGAGTCTCAAGGGAAAAATCAAAGGGTTTCTTTCTTTCAACAGTTTGGGTGAGATGATATTTTGAGATGTTGACAGCTGCCAAACTGCAGAACCAGTGAAGAACTACCAAACTGAAATAATTTTTATCTTTCTGAATTTGTCTCATTATTTAGTTCAAATTCCCTTCACAGATCGCAACTGAAATGTCTACTTGGTTGAAAGGTTTTTCCCCTCCTTCAATGCTTGTGTCTACTGCTTAGGGCCAAAAATGAATTCTTTCTCTTCTAAAATTAGCCATAAATAATAAAGAACCATTATTACTACCTGTAATAATGTTTCTAATACAGCAATGTATTAATTACCAGCCATTTCTTTCTTATGTGCTCAGAGTGGAACCAAATTTCACTGGTTGATCATCTTTATCACACTGAATGTCCTCGCTATGTTTAACTTACAAGATATTAGTAAAAGAGAACAGGTTTTGCTGCAATAAAGTAGAATTAAAAATTAACATTTCAAACTTGTTTTCTCCTTTTCCGACAAAAGCTACTTATAAAACTTAGAACAAGACAGTTTTTAGTGATTAATAATAACAAAAAGAACACTTCCCATGCAGCTCGTAGCATTCTTAATTTTCCATTATCTTCCTAAATCCTGTTTCCACTGCTAAAGCCACCCCTCTTTTTCTAAGCCCTTCATCTCTATTGGTCACATGACCAACCTTGTGATGGCTTCTCATCTGCTTCAGACATCTGCCCCATGTTTCCTCTTGAAGCCTCTTCCCCTGCAATCACCGCATGTATTTCTGTCTTCATCACATATTCATTAGCCAGCTCAAAGCCGAACAAGCCCTTTCCTCTTTATTGTTCAAGCTGTCAGCCTCAGCAACAGCCCCTGCTTCCTCCACCCTCTTCTGCCTTCTTCCCAGCCTTTGCTCATGTCTTCCCTCTCACTGTCACATCTGTGTTTTGAAGATGACTTCTTTAATATTCCTCCAAATAACCATTTCCAACCCTAACCAGTCTATGATTTCTTTCTAAACTTGTCTTTAAAGACCCTGTCCCAGGCACACCTCTTTCTTGTCACCTGCTTCCCACTGTTCCCCCCCCCCCCCCCTTGCCTGAACTCCCGTAGTACCCATCTCCTTCTAGTTAGCTCCCACCAAAAACAGCTCACAGAACACCCAGATTGAAGTAAGACAAGAGTCTTCCTCCAGGAGGGGAAGGGCAAAGTCCTGCTGAGGGGTGAGCTCCTGGCACTGCTTTGGCAGATCCAATTTCTGATGTATTTTGCCATTACAGCACTCAGCATGAATAAACCACTTGTGAGCTTGTGACCCTCAGCACTGAGATACAGAGGACCTTCCAGATTCCTGTAACAAGGATACTCTGCACTTTGCTTCATGAGATCTCATGCAAATACTATTTGAAAATAGCAAGACTGACTTCTGCTGGCACAAATTGCTCAGAATTTGGATTAACTGCACTTTGGGCACTTTTTCATAAAAATGAAAAAGAAAAAAAATCATATGCTGAATTAAAAAATAAATCAAGAACAGAGATTTAAATATTGACCACTGCAGACATTGAATATCTTTAAAAATACAATATCTTATAAATTATCATGACAGCTTAATGCCCAGCAAAGATAGTGATGTGAGAGAGAGAGGGTAATATCCCCAGCTGTACTCACAGGCCTTTGCTGATCAGTGACCCAAGGATTAACTCACAGTTACATGATAAATTGGAATGGATTTAATTTTTTGAGTTTGTTAGTACAGGAGGCAGCACGTAACTGTTTGGGGAGAGTTCCTGTCAACACTGAGAGAAAAATACGCTCCCCTTTCAAGGAGGCTTATCCCCACCATTATGCTCCTAAACAAGTTAGACACAATACATAGAGTCCTTCTTAACTCTGAAAATAAGACTGAGATATATACAAAGATTACTAATTCAGTACTTTTACGATTAATAAAACAAAGACTCTCAAAATGAGGCTTCTCATTCTTGGCAACACACACAAGCAAAGTGCATGTGAAGAACATAGCCTTTCCCTCTCCACTCATTGATTAATACTTTTAATATCCTCCAAGGATGATCCTCCTGCTAGCATAGGCTTGATGCAGAGAGCACTGGCTGCATCTTCTCCCCAAGGCAAGGAGAAGCATTGCCATGGACAGCAGCATGGCAGATCTTGGCCATCAGCTCCTATGTGTTGCTGCTCCCCTATGACCACCACTCAATGCGATCAGGAGCCAAGCAAGAGTTGTACTTGCCTCCCGTTATTCCCCAGCTGCAGCTTGGGACATTTACATTTGAAAATGGTATCTGTCACTTTTTTTTTTTCCTGTTTGAACCTGAATGAAAAAATTCCAAATCCCTGGGTGCCTGATATCAAAGTGTGGTAGAAAGAAACTATTGGGATGGTGTTCTGGCATTAATGTGGCACTAAAAAGGAAGAGCAGATGGGCAATGAGGGAGCAAATCCTGTTTAACTGACACTGAAGATAAGAAAAAACATGGAAACTAAAGGGTAAGTAAGGGGATTTTAAGTGTAATATAAAAGGGGATTTGTGGCACATGTAATTCCTCCTTTAAATGTTGATTAAACATAGACTATTTTTTTTGCTTCTCAATTATAGTTAGAGGTCATTGTTTCTATGCTCTCTGCAAGCATCAGTGAAAGCTGAAGGTGCTTGGCATTTTTGTATCTAATGTATGTTCATATTTTATTCGCACTCACTAACTGCATTTCCAACTAAAGATGAAAAAGGGAGGCATAAAGAGAAGTATGTGCCATAATCTCCAGCATTCTAAGAAAAAAAAGCCAGTGATTTTCTGGAAGATTATGGTTTCATTCCAAACACAGTCCAAATCAAGCTTTATCAATTGACATTTATGACTAGGCAAGACTGGCTTCTGATCATGCTGTTTTCCACGTGTCTTTGCCAGTAAAAAGTCTGCTGTGAGTATTATGGGATGAAGGGCCTTGACTTTCTCTTTTCTTAATTTATTTGTGCTGATGTAATCACTGTGTATTCCAACAAATCACTAAGTTTGCGTGAATCATCATTCCTAGCATGAACAGAAATAGGTTTTATTCCCACATTTCTGCACAAGCCCACCTCCACCAAACCCAGCCCTCGCAATGCCATTTTTCTTTGAAGCTCATTTACAGACCCAGGTGCACTAGAACAACCAGCCCTCCTGTTTCCATCAAAAAGTGGCCTTTCAAGTGTTTTATGTCATCATTTCTATTATTTTCTCTATCTTCCAGACAAGAAGCCTTAATTCAGTCTTTAAGTTCAACAGGATTCACGGCGGAGCAGGACAATAGCAGAGGGAAAGAGGGAGGGATGAAGAGAAGGAAGAAATACCTCTTGTCTTTGTTGGGGTCAATCCCACACACTTTACTGAACTTTTCCACAATCATGAATCTGAAGAGCTCCTCAAACACCCTTCCAAGCTGTGCTGCTCACTCTGCCTCAGCACTCCAGAAGAGATCTCTGTACCAACCCTGCACAACTGAAGTGATACCGAGATAAATATGTACTGCTCTTTGGGTACTAAATCTGCATTTCTTCCTTCTTTGCATGGGAGATCCTGACTCAGGCCTGTGGCTGAAATTGGGCATGTGTGATGTGTGCTCATCTAGTATTGCTTGTGGCCAGTTAGAAAAATCATATAATCCACCGCAGATTTAAAACATAATTTAAACCTGCCAAGTCTCATACCTTCCAAAAAGGCAAATTTACCATAAAGAGAATGGTTTCCACTTACTAGATTTTATATTCAGATTTCTGGCACGCAGCTTGCCACCAAAGAAGTCTTTTATGCAAGCACATAATCAATGGAAGCCTTCACTTCACTGCAGTTAGATTTAATGTGATAATGAATATTCCAGTGTCAGCTCCGGGTAAATGGATGGGGTTTCACCTCAGATTCCCTCCTTTAAATATCTCACACAGGAACACGCTTGCTGAGTGGTGAATAATTTAGCAGCACCAGAAGAAGGACATCTGACATGTGTTCAAAATGCAGGTGTATCTGCCTCGCTCTTGTATGGCCCCACTTTCCTGCTCTTGTAAACAACATCAGTAGCACAACAAAGAGTGCAAAGACTTTGTTACCTATTTATATCTGCCTCTTGCAATGGAGAGCACATAGAAAAAATGCATGGCTTCAGCAAGCTGCCTGTGGAAAAATCCCTGCTGTGTGTACCACAGTCACACATGAAGCTCACCACTGTTCACCTGGTCCAGGTGTGATGTAGAAGGGCTGGACAGGGAAGCTTGGTGCTGCTGTTCCGGACTAATGCCACAGGCATGAGGAACGCATTCCCTAATTAGCAGTATTTATTTTTATTATCCTTTACAGAACTACAAGTGATATTTCACATTCATTTGAAAATCTTCCTGCAATTTGCAAACATTTACTCAACCCATATGAGGCAAATTCTTCATGCTCATTTTAGGGACATAGAATTCAGCTGACTAATATTACTGGGAAAACCTTTGCTGTCATATTTCCCCACCTGTGTCACCATATTTTATCCTCATTACCGAACTAGGGCTGCCTGCAGGAGCAGCTGCCCAACATAATTGTTATGGATCTGCTATTTCTTTGGTCTTTTTACCTATTCTGCAGTTACTGGCTGATGTTTTTCCTCTCCTTCCTTTTGCCAGTTTCAAGTTTCCATTCTGACACCAAATGCTTTCCTCTTTTTCTACTGCTGTTAACACTAGGCAGATCAAACAAATACAAAAGTGTTTTCTCAAAAAATAATCATTAAGCATATCGTGTAGTTTAGTTCGAGTGACAGCTGAATATTTGTTTCATTAATAAGTAATTGCAATTAATTCATGGAGTCATATCTAAAAGAACATTGTGATGTTTCCATGGTTTTAAAGTGGCAAAACACTAGTCATTTTTTGACAAAATTTCAGTACAAATTGCTCATAAGCATCCACTGGAAAAATCCAACCTATGATGAGGAGCATCCTCATGACATGGCAGCATGCCTCCCATTAGTCCTAGTGGCAAGGCTCCTACAATACAATATGAATATGCAAATACCTGCAGTATTTAGGGTTTGAATTTCAGGTGTGTGAGTGCCAGCACTGCTCCTTTAAAATGATTAGTAATGAAATAACTAAAGTTAAGGGGTTTTCCTATTTACAGCTCATAAACAACTCTTCTCCATGCTGGAGGAGTACAGCTTGTTCAACTGATCTCTTTTCAATCAAAAGACTGGACGACCTAATTGTTATCCTGAAATCTGATACTGAAGATGCTCCAGCTCACAAACTGCTAAGGCTCTAAAATCATACCAGGAGTTATGGGCCACCCGTCCACCAAATAAGCATCTCTCCTTGCTGATCCAAGGGGCTCCATTCTCAAACCTACAAAGGTCATATTTTGTGCAGAATGGAATAGGCACTATTTACACTGATATTTTATTAAGAATTAAATAGAATTTCACCATCTTTCACAACATTCTTTCTAAGCTTACAAACTGGCACGATCTGGGAATGAATAAGACGAGAAAGTGGTTTTAATCCTGGATGCCAGCACCACTTCCACTCTAAAGCCAGGACCTGATACCTGCCCAACAAAAGCTAAGGACATTTCGAAGCTACAGAAACTATTACAGTTGTTGCAATGTCACCTTCTCAATAACCTTCTCCCAAAATTACAGGTTACAGTTGTCTGTAATCATTAAGTGCCTGAAGGAGAGATACACATTATCAAAGCAACGAAGCTCTAATCAACAAAATGGGAGCAGTGAAGAAGAGAAAAATAGCTACTTAACAAGCAAGTTGCAATAGTTTAATATACATACATATCTATATCTATCTGTCTATCTATATATCTATATATATATAGTTAGCAACCCACAGTTGCAAAATTAAAATATTGGGAAATGTGAACATCATAAATCTGTGCCTACTTGGGAATGTAACTTGCTAGAAATCCACTTTCAGATGGAAGTGCTTGCAAATTTTAATATTCAGCAGCAAGAAGACCAGTTATATTAACAAACTGACACAAGGAACACAACAGAGAGCTGGTAAAAAAAATAAAAATCAAATGTTTGTTTATTTTCAATTAAAAATTAAGACTTTTTTTTTAACTGAAAAAAATGCCCAATTTCAAGCTGTTGAGTTTAACAAATAGCTAACTTGGTGGCTGGTAAGCAAAGTTCTAGATAGACTCTTTGGTAAAAATCTTTCATTGGAAGGTTTTTTTCATTTGTCGGAAAAGTCAGGTTAAAAGGAACATTTTAAAAATTGTTGAAGTGCCAGAATTTATGAGCTAAAAACTAATAAAGTTGGATATGAGAATCTACACATTATCTGGCAAGAAAATCTGGAAACAATCAGCTATTTTGAAGCTTCCATCAACACACCATGCTTTGCTACACAATGATTTCTGTGATAAGATGTGACTTTGCCTTGAACGCAATTTGCAACCTATTAGCTTGATCCACTTTCCACTGAAGTAAATGAAAAGATTACCATTGACTTCAATAAAAGCTGGATTAAACTGTTCCCATTCACAGTGGGGAAAAAAAAAAAAAATCTTAATGATTATTTATGCCAGAAATTCCAGTGTAAAAAGCAAAATTGGTGCAAATGTGTTGAAGAATTTGAAGAGAAAAATGAGCAGTTGATGTAAAATATGATTTCACTAAAAATTATAAGATTACTAATTACAGTTTATCAGCTTATGGAAATGCTATAGATGTAGTTAAATAGTACAAATATACTTCAAAATCTAATTATAGCTATAGAGCAATGATTGTACAGTTGCATTAAGAGTTAAAATAAAATATGATGCCAGATAAATGGGTATATTAGAAGGCCATTATTAGATTTTCTTGCATTTATCCACCATTGAGTGCCACTAACCCTTCAAGCTAGGGACAAATAGAAGAAAACAGATAGAGGAGGAATATTTAGTTTGCTTGCTAAATATAATCAGTAACAACTGAATATATTTCTACCAGAAAAGATAAAAGGAGAGATACCAGCTACCAATACTTGATCTGCACAACAAATCAAAATGCTGAGTCTTGTTCACAATCCTACAGTTCCACCAGAATCATCAACTTCTCTAAGTACCAGACTATAGAAGAAGTAAAACTTGAAAAGTATTTACTGCAAAAAGTTGAAGCATCCCAGAGAAAACACAAATACCAATAAAGGGGCAATTATTGCAATTATCAATATTCGTCACTGGACTATCAGAGGAAAAGCCATGCAGATTCAATTAGGAAAAAATACAGCCATGACTATCATCTGGGAGAAGGATGTTACTTACAGATAGGAAAAGAGGTGCTCGCTTTATTTGTATGTTTAAATAATAATTTGATACTTTGCCCATTATGTCAAGAAACTAGCATTTAGAGGAAACAAATATAGGCAGCGTCACAGTGAGTTCCTTTCTGATTTAAATCTAGAATAAGTCATCCTTTGCTTTACTCTCTCATTCTTGAAATTTATAGTGATTTAAGAGAAAAAAATAGAGAAAAAATATAGTACATGTCAGGTTTGCCAGCTTTTGAGACCCAATGGATGTAGTCACCAAATACCAGAAACTTCCTCAAATCACTTCCATCCTTACCTATTCTTAAAATTCAAACATAAACTAGACATGACTTGCATGGAGTTTTTGTGAGAATTCCCCTCTGGTGAGCTGGTAAATGCTTCTTTGGGAGGTTTCTCATTAATAAACACCTGCAGTTTATTCTATTTTGCAACAACAGGGAGAGGACTGGTAAGATTTTCAGTTTATAAGGTCACACAGACATATCTGCCCCCCCACCCCCAGATACATTTTGGTCCATTAGCATAATAAAAAGAAGAGAGGAAAGAACAAAAAGAAACCATAAAAATAGTCTTTTATTCTGCTTTTGCTGTAATACTACAAAGACAAACAAATATCCACATGCTCAGCTATGCCTTGGCTAAGCAAATCTCATAAATGTCTGAATTTCCCATTATAGCCATGATTTCTAGAGGGAGATGAAATCTTTACCTCTCCCTAAATTGATGGGAGTCTCCCTCCTCCCTTCAGATGTCAGAACATGGAAGCAGAAGACTATCCCTCTGAAGACTGTATTTTATAATACTCTGATGAGATGCCTCTTGATTTAGGGTTTGCATGAAGGAAGAGAAAAAAAGTCCATGTGTCTGCAAGCTCATCTAACCCAACTTTAATCACTTACTGTGTAGACAGCTATATCTGAGCTAGTCATCTAAAATCTCTTTAAAGTCAACGATGAGAGATAGATGTTTTTTAGGATGAAATTAATTGATTGGAAGGAAGAGGGATCTATCATATAAGAACTGTGGCCCAGAGGGTTCTGCTTCTACTCAGCAGTAAAGTAAAACTCATTTACTTTACAGGGAGTTTACACGTCTGCACTGTAGTAGTCATCCAAAAGAGGTGAGAAGAGTACCACCAATCTGTACTAACCAATTTCTTTTTTTTTTTTACAGAAAACCTCTTTTATTATTCCTCTTCCCTCTGTTTCTTCACCAAGTCTCTTCTGGGACATCAGTTCATTTTTTTTACATTGGAAGCCCATTAATCCCTCAAGGAAATGAGTTCATTCATCGATGGTAATAGAAACTTTTGGACCATGGATGACCTCTCACCTTGGCCAGAAAAACTGATCCATCAGGTTTAAAAAACACATTAACAGGCAGTTTCATGTCAACTGTCACAGAAATTTTCAGAATATGACAGAGAAAACTTCCTACCATTCTACCACTGTCCTAAGGACACACAGGTCCTTCAGCTTCCAGACACAGCCAAATTATAGTAGAAAATTATGAAGGCTACATACACCTTAAGGAGCTGGGCTGTGATGATTTTCATGGAGACAGAGAAAACTATTCCCCCTCAAGAGGACATGGCGTATCTGTTGACTTGAAACTATAGCAAACATCAGGGAGAAGAGTAATTTCTAATAGTAGATTTGTCTTCAACAAGTAAGATCCAATGAAGTCAACTTGAAATAAGTTTTGCAAGACCTGAATATTATGGAGACCCCCAAATGCCTTTCTTTTGCCTGATCTACCACCCAATGGATAGCCCTGTGCAATTCTGTTCTGCTTTTACAAGCTGGTGAACCAGCCTATTTCCTCCCACCCACCAAAGAGCAACCATTGTACTGAAGATCTTTGAGGAATCTGCACACTCTGACATAAGGGAGTAAGTTTTGTTTCATGTTTTCCTTATGCTGGGGCATTCATCTTCAAAGTGCCTCACATACAACCAGGGAGCCTTAGAAGCGTATCAGGGACAATTCAAAGAGCTTTGCATGGAGCAGGAGGGGGTGTCTGTTCAAAGCTGAAGCCTTGCATCTGCCAGAGAAGAGCAGATTCAAAACCGAAGAGGTCACTTCACCTACCTGTAGTGGGATCTCATATTCAGAAGACTCCAACTAAAAATAAGGGATATTTAGACAGCATGATAACTGAAATCCTCTAGGCAATGCTCTTCCTCTCTCTCCCTCGCACACAGACACATACAGAGCCATGTCCCCTTCAGGGATAAAAACCAAAGAAACCAACAAAAAAACAACCAAAACTGTAGGAGACATAATAGCCTCCAGAAAACTTACAGATTAGCTCCATTTATAGCATCCTCCTGGGTTAAGCACAAAAGTTTCCAGTGAGCTGGACCACCACAGACCCCTGTTCAAACCACCTGAAACAAGGAAACTAGAATAAGCAGTTGCTTAATACATGGTAGAGTGGTAAAACAACTGAGTTCTTTTAATTACCTAATCTAATGTCATACAAAGGAAATATTCTGCTTGGTTCAGAAATTACAATTACCTGTTTTGTGGTTGGACCTGGAAGCCCCTGGGTAACATAAGGGCTCTGTCAGGATGGGTGCTGTCTAAACACCAAGTGATACAGAACTGCTTTCCCCAGAATTTATCATTTACATGGGAAATACAGAAAAGGAGGGAAGAAAGTGTTGTTCTCCTCTATTTTCTCCATGGAGAACTGAGACAAGGAGTGATGCAGGTTCACATCAAGCAGATCAACAGATGTTTAACATCATCGATGAGGTTAAGGAAGTCCAAAGTGGATTTTTAAGTGAAGCAGAAGTATAAATCTTGCAGATTATCTGTGAAGGATTTGTATCAGGCAACCAACCTTTTTTTACTTTTTTAACAGTCTAGATTAAATCTTTGTAATGCCTGGTTTTTGATAACATGCAAGTAGCTCAGCGTCTTCAAGGAAGTCTCATATTTGCAACTGAGAATGGGCAGTTGCATCTCCAGGATTTAATCCCACTGCCCTGAGTTAGCAGAGTCTATCCCTGCTCCTATTACCATCACACACCTGAAGCTAGCCACCTCCCTCTTCCTTCAAACATTCACTGCTGCAGATACAAACCCCATCTCTTTACACAGTTTCTACCACCTACTGTCTTCAAGCACTTGTTTTTTTCTCTTTTAATATAGTAGGTTTAAATGTACAGCATTGTACACTGCTTCCTCAGACTCCTCTTATTTATATTGTAGTTGTCTTATTAAAAGCTGTAAAACCTTTGGGACAGTCTTTGTCTGAATGGTGCTTCACTCATGCAGTTACATTACTCCTGCATAAATTTTTGTTTTTACTAGAAGGACCTGGTTTGTTTTCCTTCTGAATTCAATTTAAGCATTGCCTCCATTGCCCCCTGGTTCATTTTGCTGCAGTGGTATTTCAGATTCTGCTTGCTTACTCCAAGTTTTGTTTGTAACAGCAGACCAAGATGGATCAAACTTTAGATATGATTCTGCTTCTTATATATTTGTGGTTTTTCAAGTCTTCCTCCTTAGCAAACGTATTATTAAAGAACCTGATCAAATATACTGTGATCTGGGAGATAATTACAAAATTTAATTGAGTTGTAAAATTATGCATGTACTACATGTACTCACATATAGCATCATTTGCACGAGGTGTCTCTCAGGAAGAGCTAACTGTTCTGGGACCCTTTCATAACGTAAAGCAGCAAGAACACACACTATGCTGTACAACCTGTTTTCAGCCTGTATTTGCAAGGTGCTTTCTTTTTCCCATGTTTTATTCTCACTTTCATTGCTCTTGCAGTGACCTCACCTGGAGCAACGAGGCTGCAAGCCCTCCACGGGTCTTCACAGAAAGAGCAATTGGTTTATACCCTATATGTTTCCTAGTTGTAAAACAGCACAAATGAAGAGAGTCATACTATTTTTCTTCCTGCTGTGTCCAATCAAGCCAGAAAGTATCCCTTACTCACAAAGAACCTGCAAATTACCTCAGCGTGCCAGACCCACCAGCAGTAACACAACATTAGGGCTACTTTTCCCCTCTCACTCACATCCTCAGTGCAGTGCTGGCTCTTCTCCTGCTGAGCTGCTCAAGCAATCTGTGATGCTGCCTGTCTCCACAATGCCTGGTTTGAAAGAAAAATCCTGAATTTGAGTGAAATACAAACCTTTGCCACCAAAATATCAATATCAAAATATGTTATTTTTTTTTTTAATAACTTCACATTATTTTTTAATAACTTCACATCAGTTTACGTATTGGAGGTTTAATCGCAGATATCTGGGAAGTCCAAAACTGAAATAGATTTATCACAGCTAAGTAATAAACATGGGAAAGCATTTTGGATCAAGCCAAGTATGAAGTAAGGCAGTCTGTTTTCTTCAAAGGAAGCTAAGGCTACCTTTCATTACATTCAACTACATCAATTATAGAGAGCTTTAATGGAAAAGGATTAAAAAGCACAAAGGTAAACCAAACAACATACGGCAATGTCCAGTAGGATAAACCAAATTCTTTACATGGTAGGTACAATTGCAGAATCACTAAAAAAAGAAAGAAAGGAATGGAAGCAGGAAATTCATGTACCTTGACCAAACTCACTGTGACAATGACATAAACCCAGGACACCGTAGCACATACATTTTGGATATCAGCCCTCTGTGTCCCCAGCCTCATCGCCAGACTTCAGATCTGAACTCTCTATTTCTGTATTTCCTGCTTATTTCTAGCCTGAAAATTACATTGTTTCATAAATGCAGAGTTTTATATACTGTTGCGTCTCTTTAAGTGTCTTCAAATTATGTCTGCACTGTTCCAGACCACTGCAAGCTATTTATTTCACTCTACTTCTATTCACATTTTTCACTTGCAGGATGTGCCATTCATCTCTATATTCTTTGAAAGTTTGATATCAAGTTTTTCATATGCCTAATTTGGGCTCTATTTGAGGCTGAGAGTAAACTGTTACAACTTAGATGAAGTCAATAGGAGCGCAGCGACTTACATCAGCTTTGTGTCAGTAAATGCTGACAAGATTGATCTCAAACTTTTTCAGAACAAGAGATTTTTGAAAATGGATTAAACAACATCAATGCGGAGCTGTTTTGCTAGACTGCAAATGGCATAACACATGCTTTGTGTGACATCCCTGAATTATCCCTTCGTGGTAATGTTGACATTACATTGCACTGACTCATGGAAGAAGCTTAAATACCCTTTTAAGTTTTCAAGACTCTTTGACAAAGCACTATTTCATTAACAAAATGTTAATGGAATCTAGGAAGCTTGAACATACATTTTAGCCTGCTGGTTTCAAGAAGCTCTGTTCACTGACCAAGAGATGTGACTGCAATACAGCAATGTAACTCTTATTTTTAGTCCAACAGAAAAAAGACAATACCAAGCAGGGCACTTGTCAGCTCAGAAAGGAGGACCCAAGGCTACTTCTGCAGCACTTCACAAAAGGGCTACCACACCTTCTGCTGGACAAGGTCAAAATAGCACAAATGAGAAAATATATCATAAAAGGTAAACTAGGAGAAACAGCAGGGTTGCATTGACTTGGAGCTAAGGCTTCTTGCATGTGAAAAGGAGGAAGATCTAGAGAGGAGAATCACAAAGCAGAATACATGCTCCGGGGACATGTTTGGGAAAAGGGTAGTTATGTGCCTAAAACTAAACTCCTTGGCTCTAAGTATCCTGCTAATGACACAAATGGCTCTCAGGTAAGTACAGGGTTTTATATTTAATGGGCTACAAACAGATCTGTTTTCAGGTTCTTGGTTCAACCCAGAACAAAGACTTGATGATGTGACAGGGGCAGCACAAGCAGAGGAGACGGGCTCATCAGATGTCCCATGTCACTTGTCGAGATAGCTGTGTGGGGTGAAATGCCACCAGAGTGGTGAGACAGTGCCACATGAGGGACTGGTTTTCACCACAGACAGAACCTGTTACATGTGAATAGCAGAGGGCAGGTTTCCCTCCCGACGAGAGGTACTTTTCATCCCAACACAAAGCCCACAGCTGAGCAATGTCCTGCACCACAGATGAAAGATAGTGCTGACACTGGAAGAACAGATGCCTTTTTTCTAATTGTCTTTTCTGAGGTCCAATAGAGCAACAGGTTGTTTATGAACAACCACCCACACATCTTTTTATCAATAAACCTATAACTATTTATAATGCACACTGCAAGTGACTGTGACATGCTCCCAACACCTTTCCAACATTGAACTCCAAACAGATAAGATTTGTGAGTTGAATCTTTCCATGAAAGGTGACAGACCTTTTTTTACTCACACACTGAATAATCACATTTCTAAAGCTATGCTTTTCTGCTGTTGAGTACATCTGCAATTGCTTTAATAATAAGGAAAGTCATTATTAGCAAAAGAGATTGAAAGGGTTGGGCAGGGAAATACTAAACTTCTGTCCATTTGCTAGCTTTCTGCATTTGACAGCATTTTGTGTACCACCAGCTTTCACATTTCCTCCTCAACAGACCATTTTATCTTTCAGATAGACTTGAAAAAAGTATCAAGAGAAAGAAAATAATGTAAAAAAAATAAAGGAAAAAGTCACTGCACAAATGCAAAACTTGACTGAGGCTTTCAAGGGCCACCTTGCAGACTGAAAACACTTCTTTTGGTTTTTTAATTATTTAAATTTCAGGGTGATAGAATCCACAGTATTAAAGATAACTTTGCCCAGCTTTCCAGTAGAAGGAATGGTGAGAAGTTGTCTGTGAAGAGGGGAAAGCTCTCTGAGATACATGTGCATTCATCTGTGCAATATATTAAAAACCAAAATGAAATTAAAAAGAGAGATGTGTATACAAATAACGGAATCGATCAAAAATGGCAAAGCTGTGAAACAGGTCCATGCTCTGGTACAGATGACTGAATTAAAGGGTGAAGTAATCCAGGTGTTAATGAGTCAGGATTCAAGGAGCCTCATGGGACTGTGCTCCACACCTGCCATCACCTACACCATTAGCAGTTTTCCCTCCAGCGTTGATGGGACTGGGACTCAGGGTTATAAAGGAAGAAGGAGATCCTCAACTGACACATTTGACTGATGGATAAAGGGCTTATTTGCTGGCTGAAAACAGACATTTTGGTGCAGTAGTAAAGCTTCATATACATTACCCAATTTCTATGTAACGAAGTGCAAAATGATGCTGATGGTCATTAATGTTGCCAGGTTAACGCTCTCTTTAACAGCATCTTACATTCTGTTTTCTTTTTTGTTGGGTTGTTTTTTTGTTGTGCATTTTTAAACTCAAGTAAATTGCCTTTGCCTCCTGAGGTGTACAACAGCTACAGTATTAATTGCACCCTGATGCCCCCAAAAGAAGAAAAATATTCTTGCAGAAAGCAACAAAAAATTTTGTACCAGGCTGAACACAAAGTGCACATAATTTATCTTTTCCAATACTTTGCTTGTTTTCTAAAGGAGCAGAGGAAAGCTGCACCACATGAAGAGTGTTTGGCTACACTGCAGCAATGCAAAAGAGCCCTGTAAATCTGCTGCTTAGAGGACTCATTCCAGCACAAGGCAATTCCACCTTTCAATTCATCACCAAAACACAAGAGGAAAGTGCCCAAAGCACATCCTTCACAAGCAAATCATCCCCCCTAGACTGCTTTCCAGACATGGCTGTTGGAGTGCACTCTTCCAGCTAAGAGAGTTTCCTCAAAATCTTGATGGAACTAAATAACAAAATAAAAGACCAAGGCTCTTCTAGAATAAACAAATAAAATAAGCACATAACAAATAAAATGGTTATGGCAATGGCCATACCAGCATCAGTGGAGTTTAACCTCTGGACACAAGAAACACAGCCTATGAGCACAGCATCTAGGTGAGCTTTCAGGGCTCAATATTCCTGCTCATATGAAAATGCTATAACCTAATAAAAGAAAAAGGAAGAACACATGCAACATTCCTCAAAGGTTCCTTGGAGAATACCACTGTTTTTAGTACAAAACAATATAAAAGGACTTACAGAAAAATCAAAATTCATGGGTATTGTAGGAAGAAAGACATTTTAATCTTGACTCCAAAGTATTGCACTCACTCAAGGACACTGAACTTCGTGATCTCACCAGGGTCGTGAATTTTCCAGATGAATTAACAGACTTCCTTTGAGTTGCATTGACCAAGCATGATTTTTATCCTGGCTGAGAAACTGCCTCACAATGTCTGCATCCCACTGCCAGGAAAGCATCTCCCACCCTCCAGATAGCATTGGTCAAAGCCTTCTGTGAATAACCACTTTATAATGTGAGACACTTACTATGCAGTGGGTCATTGGTAGCAGGGTTGATAAAGGGACATTCAGATCTAAAATCAGAAGCCTCTTTAGTCAACACTGGAAAAATTAACTGTCTCAAAGGCTCTTACAGACCTAAGAGGATCAACACGTTCAAAGAACAGACTGCTGCAGTATGTTAGCAAAGGTTAGGCAAAGCTAAAAACCTTAAGGTCTTGCAGATCAATCTGTGTATTGCACAAAAGTTTCTCCTCTTCCAAACCTGAGACAAATGCAGGTTGTATTTGTCATACTTTTAGAGAAACCTTTAACCAAACTCTAGTTCTCTTTTGAGCAAGACTACAACACTCCAGAGATACAAAGACAACTGGAAGGCAAAAGTTCTGCAGGAGGGGCATTTTACTTCTGAAGTGCACTTCCTCCCCTTTGCGATTACACAGATTTCTAGTACCTTATCAACTCAGTATACTTACACACATATTTTTCTTGAGCTACCACATTTACGCACAAGTTCTGTGAGCATAAATTAAAGAAAAAAACAACCAAAATTTTTTTTAAAAAATCCCTCCATTAACCTGCAATTGTGCAATTGCACTAACATAAAACTAACTAAACACAACCAGCACTACACGATAGGACTTTTCCTTCCCATTAGTAGGAAAGAGTTGAGCTATAGCCCACCCTCTTGCATGCCACTCAGCACCAGCTGCTCCTCAAGGAGGCTATTCATTAGTCTAGAAGAAAAACACCTGTGTAGTACCAGGCACTGCTGATTTTCTTGAGGCAAGAGGGTGTTTACTATCTCTAGTACCATTACAGGAATTAGGCTTTTTGGTTTGGGTTTTTTTTTCATCTCTGAATGGGTCTTTAAGTCAAAAGATTAAAGAACAGAAAAAAGGTATACAAAAAACTGACAGTCCCAACACAGAGACTTTCCAATCATAAATACTTGTCATTCCTAGCATAATATTCAACCTGCAATATACTGGTGTGTTTCAGACACATTTAGGTACCCTATAGAATTTACTTTATGCTGCTATTATTCCTAAAGAACTTCAGATGAGTTTGGATCCATCATCATTCATCATGTCAGCCACTGTACGGATAGATACACACACTTTGTTTACTCAGTTTTACCCAATTACTAAACCCCCAGGTTGTAATAATTTTCACTGGTTTGAAGAAATTACAGAGCTCTTATTGTATATTTATAAATTATATCCTAACTTATATCCATTTTCTGTGAAAACCAACCAG